>CM049392.1:3559478-3746978 GCA_026937815.1 Etheostoma perlongum | reverse complement strand
GCTCGCCGCTGATTGGCTGAAACCCTGCAAGCGTAATTTTGCCGTGAGGAAAAGGAGGGCGGGAGGAGGGGGGGGGCCGGGCTTCGAGGTTTGAATAGGGAAGTTTGCAGAGCGCAGTTGTTCCCCATCCAGTCCAGTGCAGTGTTTGCAAACACCTTGAACACAAGCGCGCGCGAGAGAGAGAGAGAGAGAGAAGAGAGCGAGAGAGCAAAGAAGAAGAAGAAGAAGAAGGGGGGGACTGACGGACGGACGCTCGGCTGCTACTGCTGCTGAAAACAAGCGCCTCTACTCCGCTTGCATCGCACGGGACCCCGCTCCTATTCCTTCCGCTGGCTGTATTTTTTTACCTGACAAACAGATATAACTTGCACCTGAATAGGCTTTTTTATTTTTTGAAACAAGCTCTGGAGAAAAAAATGGATGTTCTACCCATGTGCAGCATCTTTCAAGAACTTCAAATAGTTCACGACACGGGCTATTTCTCAGCGTTACCGTCACTGGAGGAGTACTGGCAGCAGGTGAATTAATCTATCAACAGTTTTGTGAAGTCACTGTTTTTTTTGCGCTTGTGTGGCACAGCGGAACTGAGACGCTCGGTTTGCTTTGGTCGATTTCACCGCGGTGTTGTTGAATGCGCCACAAGTTCGATATGGCATCGTAACGATTGTAAACACAAGTGCCCCGGTGCCTAGAAGGCGCCCGTCTGTTTTGTTTTTAATGATCATTTTCGTTGTGGGGTTAGATGAACGGGGACAGACTAACTGCTGGCGCTTTTTACTGCTCCGCTATATATGACATGACTTGAGCGCACGAGAGCCGGTGTAGGAGGAAGTAGAATTTCAAATCAGTCAGTCAGTCATTTCAAAATCAGATGTAGCACGTTGGCTCGGGGTCAGCTCTGTATTTAATGAGGAAATAATGTTTCTTTTTATGAGATGATTCCGTTTGTTTTGACAGTTTCAACATGCATTATGGAGTTTTAAATGTGATCGTGTTTCAACTCCGTGATGAAGAATGTAACATCCTCTTCTCCCTTTTCTCAACATTTATTTTCCTTTAAAAAAAAAAAAAAAAAAATCCATTTACATCATGCTGGGATTTGAATGGCCTATCAAATGTCAGCCATGGCCAATCGCTGCTCGCATGAGTAGGCACTAGTGCAGCTGGAAAATGTTGTGCAAGGCTGCAGAGGCCTGGAGGAAATATTTATTCTGCTACATCTGCCTTGTCAGCTCCTACTGCCTCCGAGCACCTTCTAATGCATGGCCCCCTCGCTTTTTTCAACTTAAATGGCCTCTGACGGCGACTGGAAGCGGGACTCTAAGGGGCTGAGGAAGGATGGGATTGCATGTCAGAGGTTTGCATGAGGAAAAGCATCTGAATGATGGCTCATGTTGGGGGGGGGGGGGGGTTGAGCTGCTTCCTTAAAAGGACTCTAGATATGATCAGTGAGTCATTTGCTGAAATGACAGTGCAGGGTTAGTGTTGGGCTGCGGTCAGGTGAGGAGAGACAGGAGACGTGAGTCACGTGAAGCTGAAGGTGCATGCTGGGATGTTTGAAAGGAGGTTATTGGGGGGGGTTTGAGGTCAGCCAAGTCCATCAGTGAATTCCGAATCCTGGTATTGCAAATGCATTCGTTTACTTTCATTATCAAATAATGATGCCAATTATTGTCTCCATGAATCATTCACGCCAAAGATGATGTGCTTAATTACTTTTATCTAACCAACAGTCCCAAACCCCCAAATGTTTCATGTAACATAAAATATAATACAGACACGCAGCAGATCCTTGTATTTGAGAAGCTGGAACCTGTAAAAGATTGGCATTTTTGCTTGAAAAACTGATTCATTTTCTTTTGATTGATTAATGTGTACAGCTGTAATGTCTAAACGTGATAACTATGAGGCTGGTATATACCATAAAGACAAGTAGAGTAATATCTTCAATTTCCTGGTTAGGGCTTCCTGCTGTAAGCACTTAAATAATCTGCCACACGAGGCATTTTGGGGGTATGTGCCCATGCATCATTTAAAAGGATTTCCCACACAGCAGCATTTTGCTGGCGTGTGAATGAATGGAGGGCTGCTGTTGTAATTCATTCATTCTTACTGTATCTTCTCACCCGACCAGACATGCTTGGAGTTGGAGCGCTACCTCCAGAGCGAGCCGTACGTCTCCACAGCTGACCTCAAGTTTGACAGCCAGGAGGACCTCTGGAGTAAGTTGATCTTGGCCTGCGGGGACAAGGCCAAGGCCGAGTCCGACCCCAAGCTGCCCGCGGCCCACGAGGAGGACAATCAGGACAGCCAAATCTTGGACACCAACAGTGTGAATTCTGACGCCAGCAGCGAAGCTTCAGACAGTTCTGAGGAGCTCTCGCCCATACACAGCTTTACCTCCAACCCTCTGGGCTCCGTCTTGGTTGGCTCTGGACCTTTTAGCCCCTCCATCATAAGCACTCCCCCGTCCTCTCCGGAGGCCAATTTGGAGGCCGGCGGCGTGACTAACGGCTGGGTCGCCACACACGCAGAGTTGCACTTGCCGGTCAAAATCAGGAGCGGCGGGGTGGCAAAGAGCACGGAAAAGACGGGACTCATCTGCGGGGACGCGTCTCCGGACGGCAGGAGACGAGTACACAGGTGTAACTTCAACGGGTGTCGCAAGGTTTACACGAAGAGCTCCCACCTAAAAGCACACCAGCGCACTCATACAGGTGAGTCTCAAGCACCTATCAGAGCCGAGCTGGCCTGTATCATAACCCGTGTGATGTATCTCTGATGGAACAGAAAAGTACTACAGAGAACCGACGTGAGGGTCTTCTCTGCTGCTAAATCAATTCATTTAAAAAAAAAAAAAAAAAAAGTCTGTTTTTATTGGGTGTATGGCGGAAATGCTTTCAATTCAGTCTTCCACCTTGATGGCATTGTCCATCCATTGTGTAATGTAATTAAAGGTCCACATTGCATGATGCCCTCAGCTGGTGCACTGTGAGTATTAGCTCCGCATGGCTGGATACCTAAACTGTGACCTAATCTATCTGGAATGTGACTGACTGAGCCAGAGAGTGGGCGGGCGAGAGAGGGGAGGAGGGGTAGCACATGGGAGATAAAAGGACTTGAAAACAGATTGAGTTTCACCATGGGAAAGGGGTGAATGGGCGTGGAGCCTGGGGGGACAGAGTTGGAAGGGCTCTGAATGGTCACTTGAGTGTTTTTCTTATTTGTGACTAGCAGCGTAAAATTGAACGTGTGACTTTTTCCTTCCACATTTACTTCACATTCAGCTGCACAGTATCGCTCTTAGCATTCTTCGCATGTTTCAGGTTTTAAAAACGCAGCTAGTGGTCCAACAGGTCCAGCAGAATCTGGGTCTTGGGTGGGACTTGTCACCCTGGCCCTGGGATGATTGATATGGACGCAATTTGAATAACAACAGATCAAAGCTGACCAATCACAGCCTGAGTGGGAAAGCATTCCTTGTAGTGCCTTGAGCTCAATTAACCCCCCCCTCCCTCCTTGTCTTGTTTGTGCTGCAGGTGAAAAGCCTTACAGGTGTTCATGGGAGGGCTGCGAGTGGCGTTTTGCACGAAGCGACGAGTTGACCAGACACTTCAGGAAGCACACTGGGGCAAAGCCATTTAAATGCAGTCACTGTGACAGGTAAGACAACACAATCTGCAAGTAACGTCACAGGGCTCCCCCCCCACACACACAGATCCAAGGCATGCACTCGTGACGTGCACACTGTTGGTGTGATCTATTTGTTTTGCCATCCAGATAAGGATGCCTGTCTGAGACACTGAGAGCAACAAAACAACAGAGCTAGATATCAGTATCAGCCTTGAAAATCCAGTATCGGCTGCAGTTTACGATTATTTTCATTGTTGAATAATCTGTCGATTTTATTTTCTTCTTTAATTGATTAGCTGTTAGGTCTATAAATGTCAGGAAATTGTGAAAAATGTCGCTAAGTGTTTCCTAACGCCCCAAGAATTTTCTTTCATAAGAAACCGGATTAATTGCTTATGATATGACATACTTGGCGATTAATTTAATAGTTGACTACTTTGATTCATTCAGTCGATGAATCTGTGCAGCTCTAATCAGGAGGTCATTGACCAGCTGTCCATCTTTGCATTGTGACTGACTTCCTTCTCCCCCCCCCCGTCCCCAGATGTTTCTCCAGGTCTGACCATCTGGCTCTTCACATGAAGAGACACGTCTAGGGCAGGCCAAGCTTAAACCAAGCAACGCAGAGAAGAGGAAAGTTTGAAAGGAGAAATTAAAAAAAAAAAAAAAAAAAGAGCAAATGCCGTCTCCCGACCAGTCTCTTGGTTGAACTGTCCCAGAACAGAGTGGCGGGAGTGTGTTCCAGCCAAAGCATGCCGTTTTTGCACCATACTGAAACCCAGTGCCTCCGGGACCTCTCTTTGGAGAAAGGCGCTCTGAAGGTTGTCTGTTGCAACAAAAAGGAAGATTGAGATTGAGGACTTACAACACACACAAAAAAGAAGATAAAAGACACAAACAAAAAGGCTGAATGATTTGTATGTATGGTGCATGATGTTTTGGGGGGGCATCTCCCGGACAGCAGATACACTGGTACAAAAACTGTCTGAGGTAAGCATGTGTACACTGTGAATGTCTGAGATTGGTTGACCGGCCCCCTGGGAAGAGAGAAGAAGATTTTTTTTTTCGGGGGGGTGGGGGGGGAGAAGAGATGGATTGATGGATGGTTCGGGGCTGGTACCAATGTTGCTGTGGACTGAATGGGTTTCTGGGGGGGAACATTCCGCTTGTGTTTCCCCGGTGGCAGTATGAGGATGGGGCAGGATGGAAGTCCCTGCCTGTCTGACCACAGACTGTGGGCGCGGGGGGGGGCCTTCTTGAGGCCTTGGGTTTGACTTAAGGTGGACATGCCCCCATTTTGGTCCATGTCCCAGGGACCAAGACCCCCCCCTCCCCAATCTTCCTCCTGGTCACTGTATGACAGGAGCTTTTTTTGGTGTTTTTTTGGTGCAGCTACTAAATGTGCAATGTGTTATGTAGCCTGGTTAATTATTTTTTTACAAGCTACAAAGTTGATTTGTAGTCCAATTGTATAAGCTGTGTGCTTAGAGGTATAACACAACTATACTATAACTTCAGTATCATAGACAGGTGTTGCATGGTTCTAGGGTTTGTTCATTTCATGTTTCCACTGTAATCAGGACTGCAAATAGTTTCAATAAAAGTGCAGCTAAAGTGCGGACGGTTAAATGTTACAATATTGTACATAAAGCCTTGATGATTTCCTCTTTTTATTTTTTACTACTTCATCCGTGTCATTCTGGCTAGAGATTTCACCACTGCTTACTCATTTTCTCATTCATCCTATGCCTTGAGGAGTAATTTTGATTTTTGTACTTTCTTTTCTATCTAATAATGCACTGTTGACCTTAATGGTGCCTTATGCAAGTGACTCAGCCTGGTGGTAGCCCTGCTTTTTGCTCCCTGGGGGGAAGTCACAGTTGTTGTATGGGTGATTTGACAAGCTTGATCAAGGCTCGATTACACATTAACTCGCACATCTTTTGTGTTCAATGACTGTTGTCCGCGTCTATTCCTTTGTTTTAATTGTGTCGTTGAAATGTGAACGTTCAGAAAAGCACCTTCTCTCAGTCGTCTTAGAGTCAGAGCACCAGATTAGTTGATAGTCTATCCCATTTAATTCAATCCGAACATGTAAATAAGACAAATGCTGTATGTTTAGAGCACTTAAAATTCATTTATTAAAGACGTTAACTACTGTGTAGTATGTACTCGAGTCAATCACACACACACACACACACACACACACAGCTCTAAAGGTACAAAACAACCAGACTAGGTTGAATAAAAATGTTTTTTTTATGTGCAGTTCATTCAGTGCTGCTCCTTTTTCGCCGTATCCCTCCGCACCATCACCGACAACATTGTCTCCTCCATTTCTTCTCTCCCCCCGTCCCTTTCTGTCCCTCCATCCCTGCAAGTGGGACTGAAGAAAAAGCTAAAGATTTATTGTAATTAACAGGCTGCAGTCGGACAGGCCTCGCCTTGTACTGCCTCTCAGTAATGAATTGCTAAAGGCTTTGTTGGCATGGAATCTGTCACAGACTGCTGACAGTGTAGGTTGGTTATTGACCTGTCTGGGGACCGTTGTTTTAGCCAAGCTGCAACAGTATTATGAAAACCACAGGAGTGTGGGGGGGGGGGGCTGGCTCTGGGGAAAGGGATAAAGATCAAGTGTTAATGGTGCTTTATGGAAGTTTGACAACAGCAACAAAAAAGCCCATGATAGATTCTGCTTTTTAAGTGTGGATCTGGGTTTGATTTTTATTGGCGGTGGAAGGGGGGCTGAACAAAAGGTGGAGATCATGGTAATGATTGGGATCATAGTTATTACTGTTTCAGGATAGAAGTCATCCATGCTACCATGCTGGAGGAATTCAATGTTGCAGAAAGTTGCACCGTGGCGAGGCTGCAACTTATGGATTTCAGATAAGCAGGTGAAAGAAACAGGATGAGTACAAACTTGAAACTGCTTGCTGCGATAGATTTGGGAGTGCTGGCAGTGCTTTTTGTGGGCAAAGGAGAGGAACATCTATTCTGTGGAGAGAGAGAGAGAGGGAGAGAGAGAGATAAAAAAGGCAGCCAATGCTGTTGAAGTGGTAATTGAGCCTTGATTAAGCCCCGTGTTTGCGCGCATCTTTTACGCTTCTCATCATCGCCTTTATCCCACTGCCCCAACTTCTTCAGACACACACACACAACTCTTTGTTCTCAACTGAATCTTTGTATAAAAAGAAGAAAAAAAAAACTTTTGTAAAATTGTTATGTTTATGCTTTATGAAATTTTTATTTGAAATTGTTTTGCAAAATTGTTATATTTCTGTATGAATGTATTTTTTATTGGAATAATAAGAAATTCTTATCTGACTTTGGCTTGATTCCTTTGTCTCATTTGTTGAGTCTCCTCAGTTATGCTCCATTATTGTGAAAGCTTCTTTTATTTTTATTTTTTGCCCGTGGTAGGTTGCAGCTTGTTGATGAATGTAAGTATTAATGGACTGTTCTTATATAGCGCTTTTCTAGTCTTAACTACTACTCAAAGCACTTTTACATAGTACAGGAACCATTCACACACATTCACACACTGTACATTTACACACACGTGTATGCTGAACCCTGCTGCATCCCACTACGTCCACCTATGCCCTGTTATGCCACACTACACCCTGTAACGCCCTGCAGTGCCCTGCTGTGACATGAACTGCTACCATTTCTAGTCATAGTTCCATTATCTTTATTGTGACTATTATTGCCACTGTGCACCACACCCCCAACCGGCCCCATCAGACTCCGCCTACCAAGAGCCTGGGTCTGTCCCAGGTTTCTCCCTAAAAGGAGTTTTTCCTCGCCACTGTCGCACTAATTGCTTGCTCTTGGGGGAATTACTACAATTGTTGGATCTGTGTATATTAGAGTGTGGTCTAGACCTGCTCTATCTCTAAAGTGTCTCGAGATAACTTTTGTTATGATTTGATACTACAAATAAAATTGGATCCGGGTGTCCAATTCAGGGATCAGTGTCTCACCCAAAGGCACTTGGACTTGGGACTGCAGTGGGCTAGGGATCAAACCTCCAACCTTCAGATGGACCACTTAAAACTTGAGCGACATCCGCCCCATGACACAGTCTGGTTAGGGTCAGGGTGTGAGCAGGGTGCACATAGACATTAGAATTTTTCTATATATACACTACCGGTCAAAAGTTTGGGGTCACTTATACATTTCCATACCACTCCATTATAGACAGAATGCCTGCTAATTTGGGTGGGGGGGCTGATCTTTAATGCAATATCTACATTGCCCATTACCAGCAACCATTCATCCAATGTTCCAAAGGCACATTCTGTGTACTAATCTATCATTTAAAAATAAAAAACTAGAAAAACATTGGAGAACCATTTTACTATTATGTAAGCACATAATGTAATCTGATTACTGCCCTGGTTAAAAAAAACAATGCAACTGATCTCAGCTGGCATTCTGTCTACAATGGAGTGCAATGGGAATTTCTATGTGACCCCAAACTTTTGACCGGTAGTGTATATATTATTTGTTAAACAACCACCTACTAGAAGCTCTAAGTGGTCTCACCTTAACTTGTAACATGCATGGAAATATCTTTCGCCAGCGAGCAAATTATAACTTTGCAGAAACTGGTTGCTAAACCCAGAAACCTGATGCACGCTCGCTCCCAGTGGCAAACACTCACATTCTTTTTCCCCCCCAAACACCCCCTAGAAAAGTTTCTGTAAAATCTCACTGCAGTGCTTTTCAGTTCTAAAAGCAACT
Source organism: Etheostoma perlongum (assembly GCA_026937815.1). Classification (NCBI taxonomy): domain Eukaryota; kingdom Metazoa; phylum Chordata; class Actinopteri; order Perciformes; family Percidae; genus Etheostoma; species Etheostoma perlongum. The sequence goes on along the minus strand of CM049392.1, from coordinate 3,738,596 downwards.
GCTCCCTCCTTAGAGCTAGCTAGCTCTCATCAAAGCAGTATAAATAATTTATCTGCATCTCTTACAGCCCATGGCATTTAATTAGAGAGCAGCTTTTATACATTTGTTAGATAATTACTCTACTTGACACAGATAATGATACAAAACAGCAGTGGATAAACCAAAGAGCCGAGTTTAAGTCACAAACTAACAAGAAAATAAGATTAAAAAAAACAACAAAAACAACAGCCTTCTTCTTCTTCTCTGCTCCCCTGTTTATGGTGATGACCTAGAATGGGCAGGCAACTTATTAGCTCCTCTGATTTCCAGTAAAAGCCCTGTGGTTTAGAAATGAATCTTTGCCTGCAGTTGGTAATTAGGCTCGCTTTGGAGAACCTCCCAGCTTTGGAGTGGCGATGAGTGTTGTTTTTGCCTTAAATGCTGCAGCTTTTTGATCTCTCCAAACTGCTGCCCCACTTGATTTCTCAACTTCAAATCTACCTATGATGCGCAGTGCATTGCTTTAGAGCAAAACAACCAGCAAAGAAAAGTTCTGAGTCCAAACTACTCACTTGACCTGCACATGAGAGAAAAATCGGCAGATTCTTGTGTTTAACCTCTTAAAGGAGCCAGAAACATGTTGCGTTTAATTTCCATGCAGCTGACTCACATCCTTACTATATAAATGGAACATCCTCTAGTGAAGTGGACCATCATGGATAAAGTTTCTCCTAAATGTGGCACTCACAGCGCATATTTGCTTTGATGTGTCCAGACTGCAAATCCTCCATATGTTTTCCCACATTGATATTGTAACACAGTCTAAAACCCAAAGGATTATGGGAAACAATTCATCACTTTTTTAGGCACACATCTTATCTTAATGTCTCAGGGGAGGGCATAAGATCTAGGGGGGTTTGTCCCATGGCAATGGCGGGTTTGAAGAGGTCCATGGGTAACCAGTGGTGGAAAGAAATTAAATATATTTTCTTGATTCATGCATTAGTTTAGAGGTGCGTGTAGTGTTCTTGTGGCTGCCTGTGGCTTAGGAGATATAGCGGGTTGTCCTCTAATCACAAGGTTGGGTGTTTTGATCCCCCAGGCCAGTGTGCCTTGCATGGCGGCTCCACCACTCTGTGAATAAGTACATTGCAAAGCACTTTGTCTAGAAAGGCATTCTATCAATGCCGTTGGATGTTATGGTACTTTATACTTCTACTCCATTAAATCTATTTAACAGCTGGAGTTATTTTTCATGTCACTCAAAGGATTTTTCATTAAACACAAAAAAGTATGATAAGTTCATAAAATACTATGCATTGTCCCAAAGAGTGATTTCCCCTTTAAATATTCATGGGCTCATTTAAATAACTGTTTGGGAACCAAAGAGCATTTTTAACTATTTCAGAAATAGCTACGGTTTGGAAAAAAAGTCATAAAAATGAATACAGATTGGTGCAGCAGAATTTTTTCAGATTTATCTGGTAACCCTTTGGAGGGGCCCGACCCCCAGGTTGGGAACAACTGGACTAATCTATTGAACTGTATAAGTAGTTGGGACTACCTTCAGCTCAACTAACAGTAAAATGGAAATTCGCATTCGTATTAATCGAATAATGTCATATATACAGTAATAATGTATGTCACCAGTTCCTTTACTTTTGACACTAAAATTATGACTAGCCTGACGTCGCCATACTTAGATTCTAGTCAGAATGTGAGTCTGATATAATCACTCTGTGATTATGGGGCGTGTTTCAACTGAACCAGGAAAGAAAATGCCTCTGAACTCAATTGGATAGACCTTCAACAGATAGACCTACAACCCATCAGAGCAACAGGTAGACCTACAACCCATCAGAGCAACAGGTAGACCTACAACCCATCAGAGCAACAGGTAGACCTACAACCCATCAGAGCAACAGGTAGACCTACAACCCATCAGAGCAACAGATAGACCTACAACCCATCAGAGCAACAGGTAGACCTACAACCCATCAGAGCAACAGGTAGACCTACCTACAACCCATCAGAGCAACAGGTAGACCTACAACCCATCAGAGCAACAGGTCGACCTACAACCCATCAGAGCAACAGGTAGACCTACAACCCATCCGAGCAACAGGTAGACCTACAACCCATCCGAGCAACAGGTAGACCTACAACCCATCAGAGCAACAGGTAGACCTACAACCCATCAGAGCAACAGGTAGACCTACAACCCATCCGAGCAACAGGTAGACCTACAACCCATCCGAGCAACAGGTAGACCTACAACCCATCCGAGCAACAGGTAGACCTACAACCCATCCGAGCAACAGGTAGACCTACAACCCATCAGAGCAACAGATAGACCTACAACCAATCAGAGCAACGGAGTATGTGACATATGTTGCCGAATCCCTTAGGCAGGACAGCAAATACATCTTCCCGATCGAAAAACGCCTTGATCACGGTTCTCTGTTCCTCTATCTTCTATAACAGATGTGGTGGCCGAATCTACACATCTAGTGGCAGCCGTCTTTGTTAATAAATTGGTAAACAAATTCCACCCAAGCACTCTTTGGTGGCATGGTTGATTACGTTACTGTTGATCATCTGTCCATCATCGCATAAAGCCCGCCCTGACAATTTGATTGGTCCAAACAGCTCTGGTTTGAGGATAGTTGCTCCACAACGGATCAAGTCCAGACCGAACTTCCCAACTACTACTTTAATTTAACATTATACCTCTACTATAATACTATATCAAACTATACAATGAAATCAAATCTGCATTGTATTATGGTTGGCATTTTTCTGCAATAGCCATTAAATGTATTTACATTCAGTCATTACATCTCTGTATAGTAGTTTTTATTGGTAATGACGGAGTCCGCCACTCTTGCGTTAGATTCCGATTGCCTACCTAACCACAAGCTATTCACAGGAAAAGATGCATGCATGTAACCCAGCCGCACTTCGGAGGAGACTTGACCCCAAGGTTGGGAACATCTGAACTAAACTACTTATGTGAATGCAAAGTTCCAACGTAGCTCCACCTCAAGCAGCTACAGAAGTCAAATTCTGCTCACACGTTGATGCATTAGTGTTATGCAAGGCAAGCCAAGGCAGCTTCATTTGTTTAGCACATTTCAACAACAGGGCAATTCAAAGTGCTTTACATAAAACATTAAAAAGCAGTTGAAAAAAATAGAAAAACAGATCAAATACAATATTATAGGACGCTAGTGTGGGACAATGTATGAGCCATTGCTCTATACACATATATATACCATATAATTCTCATTGTATGCTTTCAACAATGTAATTTCAGTAACGATTAAAAATATAAAAACAGATAAAATACAAAAATAAAAACGAGAATATAAGTTACAGTGCAGTATGAGAAGTGAATAATTATTTAAAGAAAGGCAGCATAAAGAGAAAGGTCTCGCCTTGAGTTAGGGGCTATTTATCACAGAAGTAAATGCTTTAGGTATGTTTTATTGCTAATACTGTTATGAATGCAGACAACACATTCTCATGATTCTGTTCTCATGCACAGTTTACACATGAAAATGTATGCATACCAATTTGTATGATATACTATGAAATTAGGTGAAAGTGCCTTTAAAGTTTTGGCACCCTCATCCTGGTATAAATTGCAGAAGCATTTAAATTAGACTACCTACCAACAATGGCACAGTTTAAAAAAAAACTATTTGAGTACTTCATGCACATGTGCTGTTATTGCGGGTTGCTGATGATTATGTTGATGGTGAGATGATGTTAAAATGTTAAATTTCTGTTTTCTGTTCTCTGTTTTTTACTGTATATTTTAAATATGGAACTATTGTGCGGCTGTCTTGGCCAGGACTGCCTTGTAAAAGAGATTCTGAATCTCAGTGGGATTATTCCTGATAAAATAAAGGTTAGAAATAAAATTAGGGTTACATGGCGACAGTTAAGTTTGCCGTGCTTTACAGTTCCTACAGAGTACCATGAGGCGGCCGTTGCTGGTTGGGTTTAGCCAACAAAAGGTGACTTTAAGTTGGGTACAGGGAACCTCAAGATGCCCGTCCTTTTAGGGGACATGGCAGTTGAGTTTAGTGGACAAAAAGTCAAGGGGCACCAACGGTTAAGTTTAGCCACCAAAACGAATATTTAGGGTTAGGGTTAGGGTAGAAAAAAAAGATTGTGGTTTGGATTAAAACCCTCCTGGGACACTAACACCACGTCACTGCCAAATGTTAGTCAAGTGCAGATTTGAGTCGTGCATGCTCAGATGTAAACGGTTTACGGCATAACGTGTCATACTGAAATTTGTGAAATCCATGAAATAAGAAAGTTTTCTTCATTACAAACAATAACAGAAGATATAAATCATTTTGAAAACATTTTAGCTATCTATGATTGTTTGATTGCTAACGTTAGCTTTAAACGCCATTCAACTGACAGCCTTTGTTGTGTTTGATGCTAACTTGTAGATAGCAGTGAACCAACTTAGTTAAGTAGGTCCATTTTTACTGTGTTGACATTACAGAAGTCTCTCATTAGCATCCTGTATGCTACTTGTTGCAAAGTGATGCATGCGCGACTCAAATCTGCACTCGACTCACATCAGGGAGTGACACACACATTTCCTGGGACAAAGTCTTGTGTTATACCCGAATGGCTCATGAAAACAGCCTGATGCAGGAGAACTTTCTTCATAAGAATATTTTCAAATTGTGGTATTGCTATTTTTAGTAATGAGTACTAAAGTACTGAGTACTCTTTCACCACTGACAGCAAGGCAGAATGAACTGCCAGGCAACCGCTCCAGTCAGGGTCCCAGACTGATGCAAAGGCTTGTGCTAATTTGATTAAATGTAAATTTGTCAGGAAAATGCACCATCTAATATCATCCGCAATGATAGAGGCTGCAAGTCTTCCCGTTCCCATTCTTGTCTGGTACTAATCCCAACCCAGGCATTATTCTTCACACAACCAGAGAAATAGTATTTACAGTATGCACAGTGGATTTTTAAATAAGTAATTTTTTTAATGTGACATACTGAGCTGGTAACACCGAAGAAAAATAAGCTGTCCTGTGTCCACGTTAGCTGTATCAGTGAATCTCAATGAACATGACTATCTCTCGCTACATAATTGCAAAGGGATTACTGTTTTATCATTCCCTTTCAAGCGTAAAGGCCTTCCAATTGTGGATGGTAAAATAAATCATTATCCAAAATTGCTGTGAAATAGCAGACGTGCTGCCTGAGTGAGAGATGTCATCGCCTGGGTCTCCTACACACACACGCACACACGCAGGAAAATGGACTGTGATGGAGGCACACAGTGAGTTAAATGAGGGGAAATAATAAGGAAAGAGGAGGTTATCAGGCTCTGAGCCTGGCTTCATTCAGCCAGCCAGACTGCAAGTCATCACATATGCAGACTTTACTCTGAAAGCTCCAGCGTCAGGGCTTTCTCTCCCTCTCTCTCCCTCTCTCCCTCTTTTAATGGAGTCTATTAGGACGTGGCTTGTAGGGGAAATAGGACTGAAATCAGAGGTCAGTGACCCGCCTTTATTCCTTTATGTTCATGGCTTGCCAGCACGGCAACCGCAGTCTCTGCCACGGTGCCATAATCACCATCACCATCATCATCATTGATGCTATCTGCCTCTCCTACATTGTCAGTCCCATTTCCATTCTGTCACTGTAAACATCCAAAACACGAGTATCAGTATTAGTGTTATCTTGCTATCCTAATATTACTCCTCCTCCTCCTCTTCCTTGGATTGCCCGTTGAATAATACATATTTCCTTAAACGAAGCCCCATAGTAAATTAGATTCTACACCTAATTAGCATGTTTCAATTATCAGATGAAATGAGAGAAGATCTAAAAACATTGCCCACAACAAAATGGGCCAGATTAGTTGTTATTTTTCTTCTTTTTTGTTTTGTTTTTGCATTTAAGCTGCAGAAATATTCACATTTCTGAATTTCACATTTTCCGACTGAAACTGTAAGAGCGTCAGTTCTTTTGAAAACTGAGATGCAATCCTCAGAGAGAGCCTGACTCGCCCCAAAAAAAGAAGCAACAGCTCTGCCAGAGATTCGTGGGTGAGACAATGTAGAAGCCAGCGGGGTGCCGGGAGGGGGGGGGGGCTGCAGAAAACCTCCGGCAGCTGATGTCACTGAGCATGACCCTGTCAAAGAACTTGCAGTGAACCAACAAACACATCTGTGCGCTGAAAAGTAGCAAAGGGTGACTTCATAACTACAAATTCCCAGTGAGAGGATTAGTTTGAGTAATAAAAAATATTTTTCAAAAACTCTCATTGGTTGGGGTAAACCTTGAATGTAGTTGAAGAGCATCAGTAAGTAGGTTCACATCAACATTGTGAGAGAGTAAAACAATAATTTCTTGGTATCTTTATTTTTCTTCATAAAAACTGTGGTTGCATGGCCGGTTTAACTGGTTTGGGGGCCCCTGGGCAAGAATTAGCAATTAGCAACCTATTGACTCCTATTCTCTGGAAACTCTCTGGAAACTCTGGAATTTGTTGTTATGTGAATGCAAAATATGTAAACATTAATCATTGGTGTTGAGGCTCCTGGCCTTCGGGAACCACCACCTTATCATGGTGGAGAGGTTTGTGTGTCCATATGAACCTGAGGGCCGTGTGGTCTGGAGCTGTGTGCTCCTGGTAGGGTCTCCTTTGGCAAAGTGTTCTCAGGTGAGGGGCCAGACAAAGAATGGTTAAAAAAACCCTATAAGAAAGCGAGGAAGGGATCAAGGGTCCTTGCTCGGAGGAAGCCTGGGGCCCCCGTATGGAGCCAGGCCCAGACGGAGGGCTTGTCAGCGAGCGCCTGGTAGCCGGGTTTGCAGAGTCCGGCCGGGCACAGCCCGAAAAAGCTACATGGCACCTCTCTCTCTGTCCCATGGGCCCACCACCTGTGGGAGGAACCACTGGGGTCAGGTGCGCTGCCACATGGGTGGTGGTGAAGGTCAGGGGCCTTGACAGACCAAACCCGGGCGCCAGAGGCTGGCTCTGGGGACGTGGAATGTCATCTGGTGGTGAGTTGGGTCAGGGGATTGGGGAGGACTCTGGACAGACCTGGTAAGATAAAACTGGTATTGTGGGTAAATTGGGAATGTCTGGAGGAGGCCCCTGTCGGACAGATTTTCAAACACACTGGACACTGTTGACCTCAACTGAGGAGGTAATAGGGCGAGCCTGATCCCGATCCTTCAGTGTATCAAAACAAATTTTTAATGGAGTAGGGCTGGGTGACGGTTGAAATCCTTTGTGATAATTAAGGATATTTTTTTAAATTAATAGTATGTGTAAACAAAAAAAAGCTAACGCTCATTCATTTTGGTCATTAAGTCTCCGTGGAAAAATGCTAAAAAGGTTATCCTGGCTCAATGTTTTTCACAATACAATGCATTGTCAGCTGGCAAGGTGCTGGCCAATCACATTTGTGCACACATTTCTGGAAGACTGCTTTTACAGTGTACTTTCACAATTGTTGGGATGCAAGAAATGATTATATCATGATATTATCTGCTGTGCCATATGAAACACCCCCTCCCCCTCCCCCACACACACACCAATGCCGCTTTTTGTATGAATGCCTGGTTAAACAACTTACTTCAATAAGTAATCTTGTTAGTTGGTAGTTACAGCTTGCTCTGAATCATTGATTTGAACAACAGAAATGGATAATGTTAACATAATAAGATCATAACCATCACAATATGATTCTGCTGACAGTTGATAAACTCTAATATTGAATTATCACCCAGCACTAATGGAGACCTGGTTAGATTCTATGGATCAGTTTGAATTATGAAATGAAAAAATGGAAAGCCATGATGCATTCAGCTGCTAAATAAGCATGTGCGTCAATAATAATTGTGTGCATTGTGTGAGTATGTAATAGAGAGACTATTAGAGCGAGCGACAGAAGAGTCTCTGGGTCCACACTCCGTCCTCTGAAGCTGTAGCTCCAAAGCTCAAGGTAAATGAGTCCATTTGAATACAAATCCGGGTCAAACTGGGTCACCATCATAATTGTCTCTGTAATTAGATTCACTCTCCAAGTCTCTGGCTTGTGTCAGTCCGGCAGACAGCGGCAGTGTGCTCAGAAGGATGGACCAAAATACACTGTTAGCCTCAGGAACCAGGGGTCAAGCGGTCAAGAAGAGGTGAGGACAGGCGAGTGCACATTCCCATATAATGGTCCCTGGTGTAATGATGTTTTTGTCCCTAGCCTTTCCCCCTCTCATTAAGGCATTCTTGGTGGGTCACATTGCCTTCACAAATATAGACGTAATGCTTTGCTCAATTTATGTACGCTACTGATCCCAGTTGTTACTGTAATGGCATTGGTTGTCAATCGAAACAACTTGTTGCTATGTTGCTTTGTGTGAGCGTTGCATTGACCAAAAACATCTGCATTGTCACATCTGCAAGGCTCCAGCCCACTGTATGACTCTCCATATACACAGTGTTTCCCTGAAACCATGCAGCCAATCCTCAAACTAAAGTGCTGGGATTTCATTTATAACATCTAAAGCGAGATGTCAAGCTTCATAAAATCCGGGATGATTTTCAATATCTACTATATCATATAGGTGGTGAGCAGAGACACTTACTTAGTTGAAGGCAAGGTTTGCGATGCTTTGAAAAGTCCTCTTCTCTCGTCTACAGGTTAACAGTGTGAATTTGCATTAATCACCATGACAACTGCCTCCTGACTGTGTGTTATGCCTGGCAGAGAGAAGAAGGAAGAGCAAGCAGAGAGAAGGCGACAGCCTCATGACACAATGTGTTTTAATTTCACACTTTGTGAATATTTTCACTTCAAACTGACTGTAACGCATCCCGCTTTGCTCAAATTGCAATTATTGTAGGAAAAGACGAGGTCATAGCACACAAGCTCTATTACTTTTTGCTTTTAAGACCAGATCTGTCCACTTCATCTGCGCCTTACAAATCCATAATATCAAGAATTAGGTTTTCTTTTCATCTGCCTTTGTGTGTGTGTATATGCGCGGTCATGGAAGTGTGGTTTTGTTGCCTCTACTTAGAATTCCTCATGGGGGCGACAGAAACTACGCACTATGGCCTTAACTGCGTTTTTAAAAGTGTGACCGTGACCTTAAATAGAAGTGTCATGTGATAAAAATGTGTTCTAACATGTTCTAAATGGCCACCGTGCGGCCGTATCACGGCGGTAAATAAAACACTCGTATATGTCGTTTGGGGTTTTTGGGCTGTCCACAGAACACACAGAGAAGTATTTGAAATCGGTCACACAGCAAACAAGCCGGCCCCCAAATTGTACTAATTTTACTTTATTTTGCTGTATTTTTCCATTCTAATACCTTACTTGTTGAAAAAATGAATCCCATTGCTACCGTCCATCACTCTGTATTGTAGTAGCAAAGCTTCAGGTCTTAAATTCTTAGCTTTAAGTTATTGTATCCTTTCTTTTTAACACAAATATGTAAATGTAGCCAAGCCAAGTCAATCACCAGGTTTTATGTATGTTTGATATTTACATGTCACTCCATCATCTTTCATTAAAGCCTAAGGCTATGAACGAACCCTCGCGCAGAATATTAATCCTCCTCTCTCCACCTCCATCTCAGGAATTAATTTGGCAATGCACGCCCGTATTCTTTGGACTAGACCCTAATTCAATTTTTGGTCACAGTAATTAGTTATCAACTGAAAAAAGTGAAGCGCATATAGGAAATACTGTAGCATGTGACAAGGAAGAGGGGAGATAATGAAGTTGCTGCTGGTGTAGGAGCCAGAGGGGGTGATCCACATGCTAAAACAGTGTGTTAAGTCCATTTGGTGAAAATAAGGTGAAAGGTGGTCACGTCACATTATTCTTAACTTTTAATATAGCGACAGAGTAAATTGTGTGTGTTAAGTTACACATTAAAGGACATTCAGAAACTGTATCTCACTCAGAACAGCATGTGTAGTTTTTTTCCAAGTTTGTATGCGTGTGGAAGCACCAGAGACACAAAATTACACCCCAAATCTCAGAAAAAGTGATTTTTTTTTTTCATAATATGGCCACTTTAAGTCTGTATTAGCGCGCCATTTCTGGCAAATGCTGTTATCAGTTCATTGCTCTCCACTGTAGGCTGCACATGCAAATGGTCTTTACAGCCACATCTCATAAGGGAGAAAGGGTATGCACTTTCTATTTTCAGCTCACAAGTTACCCAGCATATTTCCAAGATTAATTGCAGCTCCCTGAGGGAAAAAAAGACATCTGTCCTCCAATTATGAAAGTGATTGTTTTGTTTTGCCAGCTTATTCTGTGGATCAAGGGGTCCTGTGGTGAAATATAAATGACACGGGCTGTGGACAGCCTCTCTCGCATGCTGATGCACAATGCTTCTGAGAGGACACTTTGGAATGTTAAAAGGTTTCCTAACCCTGGATCGACATTGAGGCTAATGGTTGCTACTCTCTGGGAAGCAAGTAGCCTTTTAGTACTGCCGTCAGCTTGGAGAAAAAAAAAGGCAGACAGAGAGCAAACATGGTGCTGCGCTAATGTGGAATCCTCACATGTCCACTATTTGGGGATTTTCATGCTTTCGTGTTTTATCGTCAGGCTGAACCAAAGCTGTTTTTATCTTCCTTCTTGACATTTTTGGCTTTACAAACTGCAACGATAAGCTATTTTTCGAGATGTTTTCTGTTTACCACAGAAGGGTAAATGTTAACTCAGGGTTTCTGCGGTGTCTTAAAAATTCTTAAATCCGCTGAAGTATTGTGTTCTAGGTCTTAAATCATTTTAGACAGGCCTCAATATGTAACACTACCTCTAATGCTTACTGAAATGTTCCAGCAATATTGGGGAGTTTACACTAGTCCAAATATAATTTGCTGTGTTACAACTGCAAATGCAAAACCAACATGCAACTGCTATTGCAGCCAATCTAGACACCAGTCCTATATGCTGATGAGGAAATCGGGGAATTTTTTCAGATGATGTTTCCGGACTTTTTTGTTGTGATATAGGTCTTACATTTATTCATTTATAGTCTTAAAAGGTCTTAAAACATCTTAAAATTGACTTGTTGAAACCTGTAGAAACCCTGTAACTACATGTGAAGATCATGTTTCAATTTATACTTAAAGGGTAAATACAACTACTTTTTTCCAACCTGGACCCCTTTTTCTGTGACTGATGGGAACAATCTTTGAAATTGGTAATAGGCGAGCTTGCTGCAGTCGCCAGCAGTAAAACAAGCTACAATGTAAGTTAATAGGACAATTGTCCAGCTTGTATTTATCTTCACAAAAGTGCTTGTCTGACAAGATTATGGAAAGGATTTCTAAGGAGGTCCTCCTTTCTGTTAAATCCTTTTTTTAAACATAAAAACATTCACGAAAATGCCTAAATAAACAGTAGTTTCAGCATCGTAAAATACACGTCATTCCAAGTCGACAGAAACAAAATAACACTATGAAAAGCTGTTTTGGGTTGTCTTTCCACTTTTCCAACCATCACAATTCTAGTTTTGGTTGAAATAAACCCATAGTTTACTGATTTACATGTGAAAGTATGTTGGCTCTATACACGCTAAAAGTATAGCATTTTTAGATGGAGTCTGGTGGGTTCAGAGCTGTTTCTGGTGACACAGAAAGGTCTCAAAGAGGTTTTAAAGGTCTATCTCTGAAGGGATCCTTTCCATAATGTTGTCAGACACTTAGAATATTAATCTGAGCCTGTCAGCGGCAAATCGAGCACTTTTGTGAAGGTAAATACAATTTGGACAACCTATTAACTTCCATTGTAGCTTGTTTCGCCGCTGTCGACTGCAGCGATCTCGCGTAATACCGGACCAATTTCAAAGATTGCTCTTCCCATCAGTCACTTAGACACAAAAACATAGGAATCTAGAGGAAAAAAAACAGGTAGTTACCCTTTAAGGAGATTCTTTATTTTGCATTTAAAAACAGATTACCTCCTTGTATACTGCACATGATGATACAATCAAATCTCAACCCCCTGAAATAGCAGTTTAGTGTGTCTGAGGTTTGGTAGAGGGATGTAACCAGGACCGAGACTGACTGCACATCACGTCCAATCACTGTCGCAGACGGGCAACAGGTTACTTTGCATTTTAATTATGAGAAGGTCAGGCCAGGGTTTGTCCGCCAGCCTTGTGCTTCATGTGATTAAACATGCACCGGGCGCATAATTTATAGAGCACTGAGGGCGCTTTGACCCCATCGCAATTTTACAATCTCCCACAAACCTTTGTTGGTGAAACATAAATAATTTCAATAATTTATGGCTGAAAGATGAAGGTCGTTGGTGGGAAAGACACAAAAAAAAATCAATGATATTCATTTAGGCAATTTCATTAACTATACTTCTCCTAAACCATACCCGTTCCACTAGGCGTTTTTATTTGGCACTCTTTTGTTTTTTTTAGTGTGGTAACAGGAAACATCCACAGCCAAAGACTTCCCACAATAAAACTGTGTTGCAGAGTTTTTGTGATGTTTCTAGCATTTTTGTCAACCAACAGATTTTGCTGTGGTTCTCATTAGTTATTCCCACTGAGTTATTTTGAGGCCAGCACGCCCAAATACATGAAGTGAAGAACTACGTTGCTGACATGCATTACATTCTATAGCTTGAGAAAATTCAAAAACAGCAGTTCTTTGTGGGTGCCAACCAGCCCCCTCCAGCCCCCCAATGACATCAACAACACAAAGTTTGCCTCTTTATTCCCAATTCTTTTCCCATGGAATACTGCTCTAATTTCAGTCACCCACCCCCCACCCTCTTCCTGTAAAAGCATACAGATGCCATTCACATTGCTTCTCAACAGTAGCATGGTTCTCAGACCTTTTCTCATTTGCATACTGTAACCCAGCAGGGGAGGGGGGGCGGGGGGGAGACACAAATGTGACATAATTGTTTGGCACATTATTAACACTCTGTGGTTGTGAATGCAGCCTCCCATGCTTGGCTGAAGAATACACTCCGGGGTCACTATCAAAATAAAGCGTTCCCACCCGCCCTCTTAGGAAATGCTTGCCCACCCATGTCCAACTGATGTCAACACTGTGCAAAACAAAAAGAGCAACAACCTGTCGAAAGCCTCGGAGCTGCCTCGGGCTCAGGGCCCAATCATGTTAGGCAGCAGCACTTTTAATAACAATAATCCACCGCCATCATGCTGGCGATTGGTTTTGTCAATATTGCTCTCCCAGATCCACTTGCAATCCAAAATCATAAGCATCCTTTAGTATTTTTGAACAGACACCAGAGCAAACAACCAGCGAGGGTGACCACATCCCTGCCCTTCTTGCTCCTCTGCTCATAATGGTCTTGGCATGCATGAGCCTTTTGGAAAATTCCCCCTATGATGAGCTGGAGGCGTCCTCTCAGTGGAGAGGTGATTTCCATAAAGCAGGTCACAGCGGTGGTTGTTAGCGCCGTGATCACTCACATCCACTTCACCGGGAGAGGATACTATTGTTTTGTCCCTCTGCCAAGACTTGGCCACTTCCTGTGGATGGGTAAAGAGGACTTTTGGTTCTGGGAGCATGGAGGCAGACCTGCTGTGGAGGTGAAGATAAGAGAACAGGAGGCTAATATTATGAACAAATGTGCCCCTGCTTCCGTTAGCTTCTGTTGACATTTGACCAAAAATGAACAGTCAGTAGTGATATAATACACTGTGGACTGTTTTCAATAGAAATCAACCATGCATGACATGTAGAATATGGTCCACAGTATTTAAGTCCTAAATTACCTTTAGAAACATACAATAAATATTAGTTGACATATAAGACAATGGTGGAAATGGCGTAGTTGCCGTTCTATTTGTCCTTGGGAATGATTTGTCACAAATTGTAGCTGACTCACATCCTGAGGACTCAGTTTTCTGCTACGGTTGTCTTTTCCATTCTGATGCTCTGCATTCATTTTGAACGGGGAGGTGGTGGTGTCTTGTTGTCAACTAGGGCTGCAATGGTTAAATTATTTTCATCATCAGTTAATCTAGATAACAATCAGCAGATTCATTATTTGGTCTAAAAAATGTTAAAGGGCCCATGACATGGTGCTTTTGGGATGCTGTTATATAGACATTAGTGGTCCCTAATACTGTATCTGAAGTCTCTTTTATACAGACCTTAGTGGTCCCCTAATACTGTATCTGAAGTCTCTTTTATATAGACCTTAGTGGTCCCCTAATACTGTATCTGAAGTCTCTTTTATATAGACCTTAGTGGTCCCTAATACTGTATCTGAAGTCTCTTTTATATAGACCTTAGTGGTCCCCTAATACTGTATCTGAAATCTCTTTTATATAGACCTTAGTGGTCCCCTAATAATCTATCTGAAGTCTCTTTTATATAGACCTTAGTGGTCCCTAATACTGTATCTGAAGTCTCTTTTATATAGATCAAAATTCAGCCTTGGTGCAGAATTCCAGCCACTAGAGACAGTCCCACAATGAGCTTTCCTTAGTATGTGCCATTTCTAAGTCTGTAGCTTTTGAGGAAGGGAGGAGGGGGGTGTGACCTTGTCCAACTGCCAAATTTGCTTCATTGAAAGTCATGATGTCTCTCACTCGTGGGTGGGCCAAATTCTTTTGGCGAACAAAGCAAAGAAAGGGGAAGTAACATTTCTCCTTATGACCTCATAAGGGGCAAGATTCCAGATCGGCCCATCTGAGCTTTAATTTTCTCAAAAGAATTAATACCCAGGGCTCGGTTTACACCTATCGCCATTCCTAGCCTAGTTGGCCCCCTGGAATCGCCCCTGTCTCATAGACAGCTGTAGGAGCTACAGACCAGGTCCTCATCTCTCCAACATGTATCCAGAAAAACCTAAAACCTAAAATTGTGATCAGAAACACACATGTTCTGCCAGTTGATTTCACCAGTGTACAAGATGATTTGTTGTCTCTCCCTCGCTCTGCTATCAAATCCAGTAGAACTTAACCACCAATCTGCTGGAGATGCACTTTTGTGATGGGGTCTTTTGAGTCCCCACCAACAGAAAAGTACAGTAATACACACAAACACAGACTATTAACATTCCAATTACACCAAACCTATTTATTTGTCATTTGTTATCGAGCCATGGTTGGAACATACAAGAAAAAAACAACAACTCAGCCCAGTTTATATTTTAATTAGTTTACCACCGTTGCATACACAAATCATAATTCTGCCAACACCCCGCAGTTAATGGATCCCGATAAATGAAATGTACATTTTGAAAACTAGGCAGGCACGCTTCCAGAATAAAGGCCTAGTTAATCATAAGCAGACAGTTATTCATTGATTCTCCGCATCATGTCGACTTCTGATACCGCACTTCCTTCTTATTTCCCCGCCAGCTATTCATTCCTTTTATTTGCATGACAGACTTCGTGCAAGAATCGTCCCTTTTTTTCCAACCTGACATTGTTTGTTTTTTTCGGGTACGTATCCTGTTGTTTTGTTTTGAGGGTGTAAAGGTCTTTGGGAGACTGAGACAGCCGTATCAACCCTGTTTAGCATAAAGCTTGTGGCTGGCCCCATCCGTGGCCTAATGAAAAGTAGAAGATAGGCTATGCTTGTCATGCTTGGCTGGCCCTGTGATCGGCAGACTGTGGACAGTTACTCTGCTTGCATGCCAATTAATCTCACCCTCCGAATTTCCCACCGTCTCTGTTTTATTCACTCCCGAATGAAAAGAAGTCCAAGGGTTGCTTTTGAACAAATAGTCATCACAACAATGCATGTTGGATGTATGTGCATGGCACAGGCTTTATTAGAAGATTTTATAGTTTCACACAGATTGATTGTGCAACATTCCCTTTGCATGCTCGCTTCAGATATGGACGTCTAGAGTCTAATGGTTTCATTTAGCTGCAGATATAATAAGGCAGGGAGTCCCAGTTGTGTAGCTTTCCACTGACTGGTAGATGCCTCTCAGGATCATATTTTCCACCTTTTGATATGGTGCATTGGTTAAAGGGCACTTTCAGCTGTATTAGCATGCTGCTGAGGCAGCCGCTGAACATTATTATTCTCTTTTATTTATATGTCAAAGCAGTGGGAGGAATCTGGATCCCAGCTCAGGCTCAAGCGCTCCTGGCTGTGTCTCAACAGACAGCCTGAGTATCTTTAAATGGCCAGTCATCACCATCAGAGTGCAGATAAAGATGGATTTCAGATGAAGATTCATCGGGTGAAAACCGACCTGAGCTTGCTGTTTCTGACCGATCATCATTCATCACGCATCACCTGCTACATGCTTACACAGATATAAATAAAATAAAATAAAAAAAATGTGAAAAGGACTTGCACAGCTATTTTACAAATCAACAAAGAGCTGACAAAAAACCATGCCCATTCATCATCAATAATAGATGCGTTGGCTAAGCTCACACGGCAAGTGAGGAATCCAGGTTACAATTTATGGGATAAATATTTCATCGCTAACATCTGTCTGTATATTCTGTGCCAGTTTGTTTTGAAGTTGTTACAGATGAACGTCAAACGGAAAGTAGTTGAACAAGCCGCAGAGGGAATGGAACAAAGATGGAGCAGTGCTGGGAGGAGAGGGGAAGATTCACAGGAAGAAAAAAAAAAACTCAACAGCAAACAATTTTCCTTGGCTCATCAAACAAATTAAATATGCCGTTTGGCGGACTTTACAGTATCGCTCTCGTGCAGAGAAAAACAAAAAACATCAGAAAATGAGAGGGTGGCTTTGCCCCCCCCCCCCCCCCCCCCCCCCGCACTGCTGGGGCAGCGCCACGGCTTGGACAGTACTCACATTCTTACGCAGCTTATCCCAGGACTCTCTTAATTAAGCGCTAATAGGCAACCACATAAAAAGTGCTCTGAAATTCAAAAGAAGGAGGGGAGGCACTCGCTTTCCGCACATCCCAAATTGTTTTGGGCTCCTTTTTCATGACATTGAGAGGAAATGCCCCCCCCTCCCAATTAGCCATACTGTTTCCTATTTCCTGTTACTGTTTATTGTAACGATTTTTGATTTGATTATGCCCCGAGTAATCACCCCCCCCCCTTAAGACAACTGTCTGCTCACTTGAACATGGACAATAAGACAGCAGCACCTAAGATGGGACATGACAGCTCTGCTTTGACAGCCACTTAAAGCCAAGGAGCACAGGTCAAAATGTCAAACGCTCCCGTGCTTTGACAGACATTTGTTTTTTTAAATCGATAGATGAAAGCGCGAGAAATACCAATAAGTTAACCGTTGAAATTAGCAACAGCTTCCTTCCTCCTGCTAAATTGCTTCTCCTGCCATTGTTTAGTCAAAAACAAAAAGAACATGAATACAAAGTGCCTATAGCAAAGCACCGTACTGAGCAGAGACTAAAGCAGTCGCCACATCAGAGCCATATGAAATGAGTTACTGATGGGGCTGGTATTTAGCTTCAGAGAATATGGCACCGTATCAAAAACCCACACTTTCAGAAAGGAGGCCCCCCGCCGCCCACCACCACCAGCCCCCCAACAACCAAAAAATAAGGCTTACGAGCCGAGCAGGCTGTGCACCCCAGTGTCTGCTCTAATGTGAGAATGGAGTATGGATGCAGAAGGAATTGCAAGAAGGGGGGGGTTGCATCTAATGGTAGCTTTGTGTGTACGTGTCCCAGGGTCTTTGTTAAATTAATTATGTGTGCTTTCAGTGGTTACAAAAGTTTTAATTTCAGTCAAATTCATTTGTGGCAATCTGGTTAAAACCCTGGCATCCCAAATCCGAGCAGGTAGCAGACCAAGCCGAGCTTCATGAATGTAAACAAAAGGTCCTCAGTATTAAAGGAAATATCACCAACCTTGACCACTTTGTTTTCCTGTCTTTCTTTTCCTTTTGTTTTTCAAATGTACCATATTGTACATAAAGTCGTGTTATTTCGCTCGCAATCAACTCCCAAGAGTGGTTCTAAATAAATGAAGGTCATTTCTGAAAAGCCCTGAATACCGTTCCTAGTTCGAGAGCAATAAAGGAGTTTTACCCTCCTCTGCATCCCCTCGAGAGAGTTTTTCTATCTCAAGTGCTGCGGTGGCCACAAGGACAACTACAAAGAGTCATCATTTAAATATAGTTAGTTGCACAGGCACTTCTAAGATGCAAAGCGGCTCTGGAGGCAGAAATCAGCAGTGGATTTAAGTATGATGGGCAGACGATACAAATTGGTCATTTGAACAAGAAAAAACAAAGATCATGCAGTGACAAAAAACGGCTAAAACGGTCCTCTGTGCTTTAACCCTCCTGTTGTCTTTGGGTCCAATTTGACGCATTTCTCAGAAATATGGTTTTATTTTAACCAAATTGCCAGAAATGAACATGGATGGTTTCATGTAACCCTCTTCTCTTAAGATTAAGGTTAAAATTAAGGATCTGTACACGTCTTTCATTGGATTTGGGGTATTTTATTCAGTTGTAAAGCAGTATCAGTTGGTAATATTGAAAAAAAACGTAAACAAAAAGTGCAGAAAGGAAAAAAATGTTGTCAACTTCTTTAGCCGGGAGGACAACACAAAGTACATCAGGCAAACAACAAAAAATGAATATATGCTAAAGTTACTTTTTTATGCTAATGTTCTCTGTGTGTGTGTGTGTGTGTGTGTGTGTGTGTGTGTGTGTGTGTGCTCTGTGCTTAACATTTGGGCAGCAGGAAAACAACCTTTAATGGACAGGACAGCTAGGTAAGAAAGGGGGAAGACATGAAGGAAATTGTCACAGGTCGGACTTGAACCCTTGACCTCTGCATAAACCTCCATGTATATGTGCACCTGCTCTACCAACTGCCCACCAGGCCACAATTTTAACCTTTTTTTAAGGGTCAAAGGGTTTAAGGGTGTCAAGTCAACAACTATCTATCAAAGTGTGGTGTGTCTTAAAGCTTTAGTGTAGTCAGAGAAGATAATGACTTCTTCTGAAGAGTCCATCATGTTTTTATCCTCCTAGGCTACAATCAACTGCGTGGAGGAGGGGGGGGCTGTGCGTGATCACGGAAGGCTTGTATCATGTGCCGACAGATTTGTTGTCACGGGGGAGAAAGAAACTACACACTATAGCTTTAACTGCATTTTTAAAAGTGTGACCGTAACCTTAAATAGAAGTGTCACATGATAAAAACTCTCATCATGTGTTGTGGTCACATGTTCTAAATGGCCACCGTGCAGTCGTATCACAGCGGTAAATCAAACATATATGTCATATACATTTGGAGATGAATGGGTAAGCACCGCATGCAAGTTTCCATCACGTCTCTGTTTCTAAATACAGAAAATGTCTATAAATAAGCTATCATGACATTAAGGCAATGTGTTTCCTACCCCTACTATTTATAAAATGGAAAAGCCATCTATAGATTTAGACTACTTCTAAAGCTCTTCATTATAATGAGTGTTGCCAACTACTTCCAATGGAAAGTAACTAAAGCATGCTGGAAAAGTCGCTAGATGTTGCTGGATTACATCACACGCCAATTTGCACATTCTAGACATCATGGCGATTTTAAAGAATTAACAAAACACGTTGGCAACGCTGTTGACTTTTGGCTCCACCCTCTGACTTTTAATCCATCCAATTAGATTATTCCTGCCTTGAAAACAAGTTTTGAATCAAAGAAATTCTTCTCCTCCATTCTGCCAAAAAACAACCACCAGATTTAATTCCCAGACTAGGCAACAAAACCCATCCCCACCCCCCATTACTCCGTGGTGAGCGCTCCGGTGGGCTGAACCAATGGGGAATGTGGCATTAAATCATGCATCAGGGTAATCCGGAATCGCTTTACACCCAAGTCGGATTTATAAAGCATCGAAACTGGCTTTGCTGTTTAGCCACGGTGTCCCCCCTCCCGCTCTCCCTCCCCCCTCCTTCTGTTTTCTTTTCAGTGTATCCTGGGAACTTGGAGAAGTGTAATTACATCATTGCGACTCTCCTTTACAGCCCGTCCGATTGGTTTTGTGGGAACCTCCGTGTAGGAAGGAAGGAATTGCAGGTGTGTTTATAATGAGGACAATAGAAGGAGCAAAGGAACTGTGTATATGTTCTCTGTCCTGCTGATGGCGCAGAGGGTGAGGTGTCTGCTGTGATTATTTGCAAGTGTTTTTCCTGGACTGCCATTTATGCTTTCAGCTAAGTATAGTTTGTATCATCAGCTGTGTTCAGGCAAGCAGTTTTACTGATTGGGTATGAATAATAACAATCCCACTCCAATGACCGTTTGAACAAAATCAGAGGCGAGAAGTGACATGTGTTTGCCTCATTAACTGACTATTAAATCTAGTGTGTGACTGTGGCCCCCAACCACGTTGATTACATCTGCAACTCCATCTCTTCCCCCGAAACATCTTTAATCTCCTTCAGTTTTTTTTACAATGTACTGAATTCAAAACACACACACAGACAAAAACAGGAAAGAACATTCCCACCCCACAACCCCCATGTCACTAGATGAATTGAGATGACTGGTCAATAAAAGAATGTGCAACATACTATGCAAGGATTTCACAGTGTACACAATGCAAAGACACAATGCAAGGCACTTAGTGTTGCAAAGTGGAGTTAAAATATGAAAAATCATTTAAATCAAACAGAAACAGCAAGTCCACTCCCTGAATGTCAGGATTCACACCCAGGTGTGTATTAAGGGTCAAACATGATCAATTGCACATTAATTTCTGTATTGTGGAGGGTCTATCAAAGAAAATAAATTTACACTTTAATAAATTTCATTTCAGAGCCCGTACATTTACACAAGCGTCAGGTTAGACAACACATCTCTAATCCAATGGGAGGCCAAGGGCGGGGCAGCATTGCTTCACTTCAAAAATATCAAGCGGTGTGCTAGAAGTGTAGCAACGTCTATAATCTCGAAGGCATACGTAAAGGTTCAGAGTTGTAAAGGTTCAAACCATGGTAGCACCACGCCATGTGGTGCACTCAAGCGAGCGTCCACGAAACATAGCTCATATGGCGCCATTTTAATGCTACCAAGCACTCACCTGCCGTTAGCATCCCATTGACTCCCAACGATTGTGTCATAATCAAACAACCTGCTGTTGCATAGTCGCCAAGGGGGTAAGCCTCTCCTCTCTAAGTGAAGCTCCCTATGGCGCCATTTTAATGCTAAGAAGTCATCACCCGCCGTTAGCATCCCATTGACTGGCATTTATTTTGACGCCACTTTGACAGTGAATAACTTTACATCTGAAGCATTTCAAGACTCTATTTGTTCTTTGTTTATTTCTAAAGGAGCACGACAATGTATAAAAGGCTCCATTACCTTGTATCCCACGTTATGGCTCCGTAGCAGACGGTTTTGTAAAAATAGGCTAACAATTATGTCATTACCACGCAAACCAAAATCCATTAGCTGTTTAGGTTTAATTACTAATGTTAACTAGCATGTTAGTTAGCAGTAATTAGCCTGTACCTACCTCTCCGTCTCTGCTGATTGGGAATGATTGAGATTTCTCTTGCACAGCTACCAGAAGACTTACAACTTTCAGACAGGTTGCTCACGTCACATCTACGTCTTCAAGCTCAGTTGGAGGGAAAGAGCCGGGAAAGAGCTTCTAATGGACTTCACTGGTCTCCGTCCAGAGCAACGGGATCTGTTGGTCCATTTCTTTAACTGTCTATGGGTACACTCTGTGGCATGTCTACTGCTACAAAAAAGAGAAACGAGTGACACACTATTTCTCTCTTTTGTTTCCTTGTTCCCCCTCTGTGCAGTACTCTGTGCTGTTCCTTGTGAAGTGGAGTTCCCATGCGACTGGCTGCCGCAAAAAGAATGGGACACAATTTTATTTATAGATGAAGCCTGCCCTGTATAATGAACGAGAGAATACAGAGATGCAAAACGCACCTGTCACTTCACACATGATTCAGTGATGAAGGTAAGAGGGCGTCAATAGAAAAACAGCTTGTTTTGTTAATTTTGTAAAATCGGGTATCTTTATCTCAAAGTTTGCTGTGCCAGGTTTCAAAGTGGCATATTATCATGGAAATTAATTATTCGTAAATAAAAATGTGCCATATCCGTTTGGAGTTGGGAAGACGTACCCATTTAAAAAGCTTCCCATAACTCTCTGAAATTCATTGGCATCGGGGGCGCCTCCTGATACGATATCATCACGATACTTATGTCACGATACGATGTTATGGCGACTTTAAACAAAGTGCAATATTCTGCGATATATTGCAATTTATTACCTTTTATCCACCTCCAAATTTTTCCCAATTTCAAACGACGTCCCCAAAAGGAAACTTTGTCAACACCTGTTTCATCTAAAAAGATATTTTTTTTCCGTTTGTTCATATCACTTTAGTTGTATCCCATCTCTGGCTGTGACTCTTTTGCACTTCAAAGTCTTCACTGTGCACCTTGAGATCATCATCTCTGCATCTCAGATGGAGAATAAAAGAGGCACATTATGCTTTGAAGAAATTGATCCCTAAAGATGGCAAGTTGGATGTCAGCCAGTGTGGCCATGATACTGTTATGGTTCTCAAGGCTGTTTTTTTTTATCCTTTTGTGAAAGAGATAGCATTAGATCTGCTATTACGAGTCAATAATCTTTGTCCCCGGTGTTGCCGCTGTGCTGATGTTTTTTGGATGTGTTGTGCAGAAGGGAAAGGTTGTCTGCAGTAATATCAGGATGTGGCGGAGTCTTGACCCAATTTGTTTTCCTTTACAAACTCCTTTCTTTTAAAGCTAAACGCTTCTTCCTGGATTGGCAGTAAATCTGCACTCCACCAGATAGAATTAAATAGAAAAGGTAGGCTTCATCACAACTTGCTTTGTCCAAATCTGCTGCACTCTGCGTTGAATCGCTGTATTACTGTCCATATCAGAGAACAGCAAGCTGGAGCATACAGCAAATTCAGCAATCAATGTGAATGTGAAACATGCTTACTGTTCAGTGGAGCGGATTGAAAGAAAGAAATCCTTGCTCCTGACACAACAGTATTTCTATGAGTCTATTAGAAAATAACAGCATTTGCAAAGACGAGGGAGGAATACATTATCAGCAGTTAGGCTGAAATGACAACACATATTATACAGCAATTAGTTTACACAAGGCAGCTAATGGATCAAATCACAGCACATTAATAAACAAGACACTTAGCTTTGTATCTACCTGAAGAGCCTCATCCATCTTTCATTGACCAGGCAGCATCAGATCTAATATTTTAACTACTGCAGAAACAATGTCTATTTGTATATCTTGTGTTGGCCAAGAAGTAAGAATAAACGATACTCAGAATGAAAGAGCAATCAGTAAAATGATTCTTTTTGCCCCGCTGCACAAAATGACCATCATATATTTGCAGTTGATGGGATTGGTGATCAATACCAATGAATCAATCATTACTTTGTCAGGTGCTTTCAAAAGTCCCCAGCCATACCTCACCCCACCCACTGGCATTTTGCGCTCGACAAAACACTGCTAGAAGGTAGAAACCGGTCTTATGACACATAACACAGTCTCACTCCCAGGACCGGTGTCTTTGGCGTTGACACATATGGCGCTTACCCACCGCTAGTACAAGCTCTACTCGGCTTGACTCGGCTGCGCTGCCCCGTCCTTGCAGATTTCGTACCACCTCATGCGTGAGGGGAGTGTGGCTGGTCGTCATGGTGACGCCGCCGGACACTGCTGTGACCTAACGCGACACACACACAGAACGTCAAAGGTGTGTTGCTTTTGATTCTCACCATGTGGCTGTTGCCATCAGACACATTTTGTTTCTGGAAGAAAAAAAAATTAAAAAATGGCGGGTTTAGCATCTCTCTCAGGTGGCTGGAGAGATGCTACTTCTCCTCCTGGTCATTGGGTACAGTGCCTTGCTCAAGAATAAGGCACCGTACCCCCCCCCCTCAACCGCTCAAGGCGCTGGTCCTGCACTGGCAGCCCACTAACTCTGACATCTCTCCATTTGTGCATGAATAGGTCCTGAGCATGTGTGTATTTCAGGCCTGTGTGTAGTGATTACTAACAAAAACAGAGTGTAAATTGTAATTTCCCCACTGGGGATCAATACAGTATATATAACAGTATAAATGATAAATTATAAAATAAATTACATAGAGTACACAGATCTGCGCTCGACTGCTCTTCCTTTATCCTTCAAGTACCCCGATGTC
The DNA here is from genome assembly GCA_026937815.1 of Etheostoma perlongum. Lineage (NCBI taxonomy): Eukaryota > Metazoa > Chordata > Actinopteri > Perciformes > Percidae > Etheostoma > Etheostoma perlongum. Next base: position 3,714,438 of record CM049392.1, on the reverse strand, counting down.
TGTCACAGTATCTTCAAATTGAATTGTGAGAACTGAATGTGGAGATATATAGAGAGTTGAATTTTCATTGCTGATCATATTTTATTGGATTTCAGTTCCAAACTAATAAATTCAATTTCAAACTAGACTATTCAGATCAAGTTTTTCAATGCAGTGATTCAAATTAAACAATACAATTTCAAATTTGGTGATTCAAATTCAGTTTTTCAATGCAATTATTCAAGTTTAGCAATTCAAATTCAAATGATTCAAATTCAGTTTCTGTTGGCACATATTTCAGCCCATTCAGGATTTTTAAAAACCTCAAGCTCAATTTAGTTAAAAACACATATAATTCTTGAGTGAAAGATGCCAACAAATCCACAAAGATCTCCAACCCCACAGGGCGGGCTTGGACGCAGGCGTTCTGGCTTCTCTGGGGACATTCTACAACGCTTAACGTGAAAAAACTTTACATAGTTTAATTTACTAATCTATAGCTATATCTTGTCATGAACACTTACCCCTGTCAAAAAAAACTAAACTGAAATCCAACGATTATAGAAGTTATCTCACATTAACGTTTTGGTGATGATTGATCGTTGTTTACGTACATTAGATCACGATAAGTTTTTTCACATTATGACTTATGAAGCCCATGAGAACCGCTGCCCCGCTGAAAATGTGAAGCAGAAACGCTTAATGTCGGATAACATCCATAATAATAGGACTATGGGTTAGATTTTTGGACAGTTTTCAGTGCTTATGAGGAGCTATATGAGAGAGAAATTTGGTGATTATTGATCGTTGTTTAGGTATTTTAAACCACGTTAAGCCTTTTCCTCACAATAGGCCCAAATGAAGCAGAAACGCTTAATGTCAGATAACATCCGTCCATAATAACTGGACTTTTGGTCAGATTTTTGGACAGTTATCAGTGGTTATGAGGAGTAATATGTGAGAGAGAAATTTGGTAATCATTGATCATTGTTTAGATCCATTAAACCACATTTGTATTCATTTACATTAGCTCCAAGACAGCATCCTTCAAAACATGACCTGCGCAAAAGAAAAAAACAATGAATGCGTCATTGTACCCAGCACATTTCATTCCAAACTGACCACTGTCCAAGTGTCAGTATTTTACACAATGGGAGTGAGAACGGGTTGTTCTGAGACATTTTAGCTATGAAGACTAACAAGCTCCATTCTCGAGCCAACAAAAGCAAATAAAAGCAAATGCCAGAGCTGTGTTATTATTGCACAATTTTGCACAGTGATATATTATACCTATTTACAGCATGTTTCTCTAATTAGCTTTACACTGGTCTCTGTGTGAGGGTACAGCTTCATTGCGTCTGTCAGCTACAGGACACCATACTGTAGCTGTAGTTTGTGGTTGGGGTGGTGCTGCTGTGTGAGCGGGGAAGGGGTTGGGGGGGCGGGCTGCCTCGTGAACGTGGAGATAAGTTTTGTGATTCTGTTAAATTTCCTAATAGCCACCAATAGAGAGCAATAAAATAAATAAATGGCGTAAACACAATGAAATCTCCCAATCAGACACAATGTTAAAGCCTGCCTCAAAGCATCACTTCAATTCTTATTCCCAAACTGTCTGTATATTTAAATTGATTTTATAATTTTAGAGTCTTTATGCTTGTTCACCATGTTCTCACACCCGACATGTCGGCATGCTTCAGCATAAAAGAAAGAAAGTAACTCGATCTGTGAGTTTACGCAGAGATCAATCTATTATTCAGTCAATTAATCACCTCAAAAATGCATGTTTATCAGCTGTCTGTAACACTTTCATTCTGATGGATTACATGCATTACGGCCCCGCTGCCGATCTGATTTGTATTCCTCGCTGTGCTGATTACAAAATTACACTGCTGATGCATTGGTTTTCTCCATTCAAGATTGATGGCACTGATGAACAAAAGGGAACAACTAACTAAAAATGCAAAAAAAACAACTAACAAACAAAGATTGCTAAGTAAATGCAAAGGTGAAAACAAGTGAATGATGAAGCAGCTGATGGGCTGGATGACAGACAGGAGTCAGATAGGCTGGGAGATCTGAATGGCAGCCTTAGCAGGGGGGTTGGGGGAGAATGGGGGGTTAACAGAGTTTTTGGCGTCTACTCCATCTTTTTGTAACTCGGGGGCGTATTCCCCTCGGTCTGCAGACAACCCCAGGCTGTTCACTCAACTTCACCAAGTCTCTGTCTGTCTCTATCAGCCTGGGATCAGGGCTGCTCCGAGCGTGTGTGTGTGTGTCTGTGTGTGTGTGTGTGTGTGTGCCCACGCTGTCTGTTGCTTCAATAAAACCAGCCAGAGCAGGCTTGGACCAGGGGGAGATTTACAGACAACACCAGCTCAAGGCACACAATAATAATGCGGCACAAACACATGCACACACATGCACACACATGCACACACATGCAGACAAAGACATGCAGAGTAGCTGTGCAAGAATATGCACACACATACAGCTACATGTTCCCCTCTCACACACAGACGCCCGCATTTGGAGGCTGTGTGTGCGTGTGTGTGTGTGTGTGTGTGTGTGTGTGTGTGTGTGTGTGTGTGTGTGTGTGTGGGAGTGCGTGCGTTAGGTGGGGAATAGCAGGTTTTCCTTTCCCTGGGTGCCAGGTGCCGACAGGACATCTTCTGCTGGAGGGAGTTATCTGAGGACGAGCAGAACAAGAATTGGGAGGAGGAGGAGGAGGAGGAGGAGGAGGAGGAGGAGGAGGAGGAGGAGGATTTCTCACCAGAGTACTGCCAACATGCTGCTGCAACATGCAAAGAAAACATCAGTTCATGTTGAAATCTTTGCACCATGATATGCAAATCAGCAGCTCTGACAAGGGTGTGGGTGATTTAAGGTGGTACTTGTTGAACAGGTAAATACATCCCACCCAGTCCAGGGCAGGGCTTCTCACACTGCTACTGGCCCCTAATCCTGCTTATACAAACGAAATCATGCTTTTAGTATTACACCATGGGGGGAAATGAATTATACAGAAATTATGCTGTTTTAAAGCTGTTGTTATCAAATGTTTGAAACAAATGTCCATATATCAGTCGCAAAGGGCATTCAGATATAAAACAAAGAAAGAATTTGTCTCTCTTAATCTGCAAAAATGTTGTTTTTGAAGTCAGTGCTTATTGGCCAAAGGCAATTTATGGAAATATTCCCGGAAAGAAGGATCTAAACAACAAAAACACATCAAACTGCCTGCTCATTTGATCAGGTTCAGGTAACTAACACTACCTGGGTAAGGTAAGGGAAAGATAATAGAAACCCTATTGCCAGACAAGAAAGAAGATGTTGAACTTTGCAAAACCCTGGTTTAAGTTCCATGATTTTTGTCCCATGACATGAACATTTCACTTCATGAGGTTTTCTAACATTAATGAGTTCCCCCAGCCTGTCTATGGTCCCCCAGTGGCTAGAAATGGTGATAGGTGCAAACCGAGCCCTGGGTATCCTGCTCTGCTTTGAGAAAAACCTTCAGATGGGCCGATCTGGAATCTCTCCCCTTATGACCTCATAAGGAAAAAGGTTACCTCCCCTTCTCTGCTTTGCCCGCCCAGAGAATTTGGCCCCCCATGAGAGAGAGATATCATGGCTTTCAAACAAGCAAAGTGGAAGATGGTCAAGGCCACACCCCCAGCCTCCACCTTGCCCCCCTTCAGACTTCAGATACAGTATTAGGGGACCATTAAGGTCTATATAAAAGAGACTTCAGATACAGTATTAGGGGACCACTAAGGTCTATATAAATGAGACTACAGATACAGTATTAGGGGACCACTAAGGTCTATATAAAAGAGACTTCAGATACAGTATTAGGGGACCACTAAGGTCTATATAAAAGAGACTTCAGATACAGTATTAGGGACCACTAAGGTCTATATAAAAGAGACTTCAGATACAGTATTAGGGGACCATTAAGGTCTATATAAAAGAGACTTCAGATACAGTATTAGGGAACCACTAAGGTCTATATAAAAGAGACTTCAGATACAGTATTAGGGGACCACTAAGGTCTATATAAAAGAGACTTCAGATACAGTATTAGGGGACCACTAAGGTCTATATAAAATATTTTTAAAATCGCAATAATATTGTATTGTGACATAAGTATCGTGATGATATCGTATCGGGAGGCGTCTGCTGATATCCAACCCTGGTAGATAGAATGTACCCAGGAGGTCAAAGGTCATAAAAATGTGACAGCTCCAATCAGAGTGGAAGACGCCTCTGCACTCTGTTGGAACCTGAGTGTGCATTTGTACTCAGATTTCACGATGCAAAAGTGACATTTTATGCGGCTGACATTCTTTTCTTATTTGGTTTAATTTATTCCAACCACTGTAAAGCCCAAATGTTTTTTGTAAAATGTGGGTTCTGTAGAGATTATGCAGTTAGGTTTCTTAGCCATATAAGCAGAAAGTCACCCCTGAAAGAAAGGTTTTCCCTCCCACCCTATTGATATAGATAATAGTGTAGTTTTTGCTTTGCAGGCAGTTCCATCAACTGATAGCAGAGAAGCAAAAGTATATTGGAGGTGTAAGCTCTTCATAAGGTGCCTTGGTGATTAGAGTCCACAGTCCCGAGACGACTCTGTATTCATGGATCCAGCACTGAGGCTATTTTATCTGCAGTCGTGGCGTATGGGATTACAAAGATCCACAGCCCGTACAAGATTACATAGACGCAGAGCACAGTGGAAGCCGGTTGACTCTCCACAGCAGCCTCCTTGTTTATGTCCAGGAGATGTGGTTGAAGAGCAGGCAGCCAGTAGGGAATCCTCCACGGCCGTGTAATCTGGGCTCTGTGCTTCGACACAGCATATGAAGGACAGGCTTATCTCTGGAGGGCTCGTTGTGAAACAGCTACTGGGAAGGGAAGGAGGGCACGGTTCTACCCTTGAATGGATCTTTTATGGAAACTGCATGTGTTCACCACAATGTTGAGAAGTGATAAAACCCTATAATGTCGCCATGCAAAATGCATTAGCTTCTTTTGTGTTTTTGTGACTCTGGTATCAGCTGATGTGCAAGTTTTGAAGGAATTGAAATAAGGTGTAACGTTTTGTGGCTCTACATTTTACAAAATGTCTTATTTCCACTATGCGAGCCATGCATTATCCAGTGAAAGGTTTTTTGTTTCCCTGTATATCAAATATGAAGCCTATCCTAAAGACTGGAAACGGGGGAATCTTCTTCAGAGATGCATGTACTGTAGACAGATTTGTTTTTAACCCTTGTGTTGTCCTTGGGTCAGATTTGACCCATTTTTATATCAGAATTATGGGTTTCTTTGAACCAAATTGCCCGAAAATAACATGAATGCATGCATGCATGTTGTATGGAAGCCATGTAACATTCTTGGCAGGTAAAATAAATGATTTCTTTCATTGATTTGTGAGTGTTTTTCAATTTTATAGCATTTGAAATAAACATTTGAAATAAACATGTGAACCACTCAACATCCTCTCACATTAACTATCAGTCAAAAATAATCCAAATTTTCTGTTTTTGTAAGCAAGAAAATAGGTATTATGCCATTTAGATCAATTTTATTGACCATGTATTTAATAAAATGTTGAAAAAAGTGACAAAAACTTCGCAAAAAGTGTCAAAAAACGTTGGAATAAGAGCCAAAATTTGCAATTTTGACCCAGAGTGACAACAAGTTCACAGTCTACAGGAAGACAACACAAGGGTTAAACTTTTGGACATAGTTCTAATTTTAAGCTAACCGGTTCCCAGTGGTGGAATGTAACTAAGTAAATTTACTCAAGTATTGTACTTAAGTACAAATTTGAGGTTCTTATACTTCACTTAGATCTATTCTTTTTGTACTCCTTTCACTGAGAAATATTGTACTTTTTACTCCACTGCAATAATCTGACCACTTTAGTTACTATTTACATTAAAAAACACACATGTAGTTTATAAAAATCTGATGTTTTATTAAAAATTTAACAACCCAGCAATATATAGTCCAGCTGAGATCATTAGCCGATTGACAGAACTGTTTTGATCCCGCCAGTTTCTAAAATGTGAGTATTTTTCTCAATTGAGTACTTTTACTTTTAATACTTTAAGTACATTTCATGATGATGATGATACTTGCATGCTTTTATACTTAAGTTACATTTTCAATACAGGACTTTACTGTGTGGTATTAGTACTTTGAATACTAATACTTCATATTGTTTCATTTCATTGTTTCATTTACTGTACATCAACCTTTTCATCTAACTTTAACACTTGACAAAATGTCAAACTAATCTTTTAAAGTTTATCAATATGAACTGATGCCTGCACATTCTTTCCTAATAGTGATGCCAGGGTAGTAACCATGGTATTTATAGGGGTGGTGCATTACACCGGGGTTGTTCTTTAAAACATTCAGCATAGCTCACTGTACGTGTACTTTTCCCTAAGGACATCTCCTCACCCAGTGTAACCCCGCTGCAACATCACCCCGTCCTGCATAAATGTAATATTCCCTCCCATTCCAGTTTGTGTTACTAGTAACGCACTATATACGCACAAATCCCAGCTTTGGGGTGGATCTGAACACAACAATGAGCCGTGCCGCTATCTGTGTTTTAACTGGCTCTGCCGGAGGGACTCTCTGGATCGCAGCCAAAACAAGTCATTCACATAGAGTTCCACACACACCCATGTTATTTAACTCCTTTATTTTGGAAAGTCAACGGAACAGCCTCATTCGCCACTGCTGGAAGTTTTGCAAACATTGTTCTTGTCCTTATTAAGGAAGGGGAGCTGGAGTGTAATTCACAATGCCACCTGACTCTATCACATGTAAATAATTCAACCACTGCTATTCCAGTTGTTGTTGTTGTTGTGGTGAGTAGTTGGGGATGATGACAGTCATCATGGAAATAATGGGTATTTATTTTTGGAGTCACTTGTGGGATTATGTTTATCCTCTGTAGAATCTGCATCAAGTTCACTGAGTTCAAGCAATGAGTGTAAACACTGCTGCCTGTTTCCAACCCTTCCATTTTTTAATCAAATCGCTCCATCCTCAGCTCTTGGCTTCCTCCCATATTTCTACTTCTGTGTGCAGAGAGATACATCTTAATTTCATAATGAGCTTCTTGCCTCATTCTCAGTCTTTACCTGCCTTCCTGTCCACAACAGACACTCACACTTTATCAAGTCTTGTAATCATATTCAATAGAATTTCATATTACTTATCAGTGCTTTTTCCCATAATTCTTGACATCACTTATTATGAGCCACAGGCTCTCTAGCCTCCATCTCAAGATAAACACAGAGATAGAGCAGTGTGTGGGAGTATATGACTCTCCACACACCCAGACAAAAGTCCCACTGATATCACCGGTAAAAGGTGGGACGGGTCCAGCTTTCTGGCAACTCACCAACATTCTGACACGTTTGATATTTTATGCCTTTTCTGATTAGATCACTAGCCCTTCACAAAGCCCGGCTTGTCTTAGTTATTGTTGCTATGTCTCTCAAACTTTCTGACACGGATCATATTTGCACTAAGAAGAGTGGTTATGGACATGTTATGATTTGGAATTGAACGTGCATTACCACACAAGATTGCTTTGGAAGTTATAGTGTCACCCTAGGTGTATATCAACTGGATATCGCATCCCAAAATGGCACCTTTGAGTTCAATGGAGTTGCTCGCCTGGTGCATATGTGGAGTAGATTTATTTATTTGATTAACAATGCACATTTATCAACATTTCTGTAAATGCACCAGTGTTAGCCAGTCAGCTAATTTTCAACTGTAGTCCTAGTTACCTAGCATACATGTCTTTATGGTGGGAAGAAACCTGAGTATGCCCTTCCCTCAATTTCCCGCTTGGCCCATACAAGCGTTACATGGTGACGTCAAATGTTCTTAAATTGCTTTTTGGGGCAGCCTCTAGCCCCCCCAGTAAGAGCGTTCCATGTAGGCTGAGTCCTGCAGTGGCCCGGGGTTCGAATCCGACCTGCGGCCCTTTGCTGCGTGTCATCCCCCATCTCTCTACCACTTTTCCTGTCTATACACTGTCACTAATAAAGGGAAAAGCCCCAAAAAATAATCTTATAATCATAAAAAAAAAGAAATTCTTAAATCGCTTTTCTCGGCTCAAGGGGAGTTTTTCAAATATAAAAAGTCCATGGATTCAGAATGACCGACCTTGTTTGCAGTTTGAGGTGTCCTGGCAGCAGTTTTACAGATGTCTCTTTCATGTAATGGTGGCCTAAGGTTAAAATATTTTTTGGACCACATAGAGATTATTAATTGCGAAACCACGAGTGGCCACTGGATAAAATTGGCTGCAAGGCTGAGCGTTCTTACTGGGGGCCGAGTGTCACTTATGTATGTAGTTAATTAGCCAATGGATGAATAATACAAACTGGATACAGCAGTCGAGGCGGAGACAGTTTAGCCCACACATATTCAATAATCCAATCCAATTGCTGTTGTGTTTTGGTTTTGGGACAGCACTCTTGAGATACCAAATAACATTGTTATTACAGAACCATGCACACCACTTCCACATATGGAGAAATCTTGACTGGCCCGCTATGCCTGTGTCAATAAAAATCATGTTGCATAGTCAGGCCACAGAGAGGTTGGGCAGAGATATTCTCTCCTCTCTGCATGGGCTGTCAGAGCTGGTACGTAGCTGTGGGTAAACACGATATTGTAGCTTGCATACCAGACACCATACATTCTTTGCACGACAGTGCTAATTTAATCTCTGTTACTATGGAGGTACTGTACAATACGCAGACAGAACACACACGGGTATTTATATGATGTGGCTTCTGGCCTGTTGTTCTAACATAGGTTTCCTTGTTTTCCATTAAATTAAATCCATTTTGTTCAGTAACATCACTATTCATGCGTGACAGTGGTGCAATTCAATTTCAGGAAAGAAATCAGTGTGAGATATAGGGATTGTCCACCTCGGTGTCTTTGATTTTGCAGAATCTCTATTTCTTTGTGGTCAGATTTTTATTTGAAAGGATAATGTGTTCCACTCTCGGCGACCAAAAGGGCAAAAGTGACCTTAAAACTTCCAGTGTTGGATGGTTTTAAAGAGAGCACAAGCTTTCAAGGAAACCCAACAATAAGTGGGATGGCTGATTTAAACTGAATTCATATCAAAGAAGCCCTGGGTTGCAACAGTGAACGCGGCTCACCGCAGGAGGATGAGGAACTCATTATTTTGTGATTCCGTTACACATACAGAGAGGCTGAAGCAGAGAGAACTAGAGAGAAGAGAGAAAGAGGAAAGGGAGAGCAGAGAAAAGATTTAAAATGATCAAAATTCAAGTCACAAAACATTAGGGCTTCCGCCGTGTCTTTTACTCGGAGCAGACGAGGCTCTGCGACTCTGCCAGCTGCCAAGCATGTTGCATCATGAGAAACACACTAAAGCCTCAGAGGGAAGTGTTGAACAGTAGGAGGGATCTGAGCCACATCAAACTATGCGTCCTACTGTTCTGTGCAGTGCTCTTGCTGATTTTCCCTACAATACACTGTACACAGTGCATATGTTGCTCTGCAGGTTTAGGTTCTCACAGATCCCAGGCAGTAATGAGCTATACAGGTGATCATGAATGATAATAATGTAGCAGAATATCATTTAAATCAGGCTGTCACTGTGATCCTCTTGTGCATCAGTGCACACAGCTCAGCTCGGAGTAGGAATGCAAATGGCATTTTCTGCATTAATCCGAGACACAGCGATTGAATTGCAAATGCACTAAAGTAACTGTTTTTAAATTCATTTAAAAGGCTTTGAATAGTAATCGTTTTCTTCTCCTCCTGCACTGCACTGTTTAACACAAAGAGTTGATTTGACCTTTGTCGGTGCATGAACCATTGACCACGCCGTCACGTTGAAATGAGAAGGACTTCCGAGATGCTATGCAGCACCCTAATACGTCTACACTACTCTTCACTTTACACACACCGTCATTGGAAGCATCCAGACACACTCATAATGGCTTTTGTAGAAGAAGCATGTGATTGAAAACAACACCTGGATGATGCGTTTAAGGTCCATTGTAGCTGTTGTTTTCACTACAAGACTGTGTCTCAATTTGTACACATCTGTACTCACTTACTATTTTGAGTGCAAAGCTTAGGGGTGTAAAGAACCCCACCCCCCCGAAAAAAAATCAGTAGTTTATTTTTTCATTTGTAATGTGTGAAAACTATATTTTTTAAAAATGGAAAAAAATGAATTAATGCATTGATAACTCACTCTGATATCTCTCCATTTAGTGCATGTATAGGTACTGAGCATGTGTGTGTAATTCCTGCATGTGTGTAATGTGTGTAATAACAACAGAGTGTAAATTGTAATTTCCCCTTGTGGGACTAATAAAGGATAGAGCAGTGCGCAATGTTTTGGAAATGTAGCATTAAAAAAAGAAAACGTGTGGAGACCATAGATGGGGACTCAATCAAAACCTGGAAACGAAACTGATTGTGAACCTAAAATGGCTAACACAGGTGATGTTACCTGTGTAGACACAGAGCTAGTGACATTAGACATTGACCAGGGCCAAGAAAAGTCGAAGGATGAACATGAGGCGGACCTGCCCGCGATGTCTGCTGAGGATGCTAGCATTGCTGTCGTTGATAGCATTGTTTTGCTATGAAGATGTCTAATGGTAAGTGCTTACAATTTTGTTTCTCTGTTGCCTATTATACATGTAATGTATTTGGTGGCAGAGCCACAAATTCCAAACATGTTTACGTTAGGCAGGCTTATGAACCTTTATGAACCTTCATTTAACTAGCTAGCTCTTGAGTTGGATATCTCGCCTTGCGTTCAACAAATGATAGCATTGTAACTGTCGTGGAGCGGGTACTGTGGATATGCATGTGCGCGTGTAGCCTAGCTAGGTTTCGTGTCGGGGGGGGTGTGGGGTGCTACAGTGGAAATGTACTGTTGCAACATCACATCAACTGGAAACGAGAACCCTACTAATAGTGCACTACAAGTTAGTGTACTGACGGAAGTATCTGAATTAAGACACAGCATTATAGTGATAGAGCTATGTTAAATGCTATTTACTCTGTGAAGCTTTCGTGGTGTTTTGAGCTAAATGCTAACACTAGCAGGACAATGTGGTGGTGTTTTGAGCTAAATGCTAACACTAGCAGGACAACGTCGTGGTGTTTTGAGCTAAATGGTAACACTAGCAGGACAATGTGGTGGTGTTTTGAGCTAAATGCCAACACTAACAGGACAATGTCGTGGTGGTGTTTTGCAACCCAGTCTCATGTAAAAACGTACACTGACTACGTTGGTCCAATGTGCAATAACGTAGAGGGGTTACAATAATGGCCCTTGAATTGTATGACTGTCACATTTTTTCTGCCCACTCTTTTCCTATTGCTTAGCGTCCAAGTCACGTGACTTTCAACATTCCGGCCGTGAGAACAAAAAACATGGCGGACATTTCTCTAATTTTTAGTGAAGAAATATATATTTTGAGTTAGTATCTGCATAAAAATGGGTTTTGATTACATTTCTGGCGAGAAATACATATTTTATTTTCATAAAATGCACTCAGTGAATGTACATAATCACTCGCTTGCTCGTTGTTGCGAAGATTTTTCAGATATCGGCAGAATAATGTGAAACTGACACGTTTTGGTTGCTACGGACGCTGCGTTTTGATTACATTTCTAGTGAGACATTTATATTTTATTTTCATAAAATTCACTCAATGAATGTACATAATCACTAGCTTGCTCATTGCTTTTAATTGCTTTTTCCGATATCGCCAGAATAATGTGATACCGACACGTTGTGGTTGCTATGGACGCTGTTTCGCCTAGCATAGCTAGCTAGTTAGCGTTAGCTGTGACCCCAGACTCCACATAGGACTCTATTGCGATTTCGCTCCATCTGACGGATCAAACACTCGACCACTACATGCGTTGTGTCTGAGGTGGATTTGCTGATCAACACATTATTCCGCGGCAGCGGAGAAACTAAAGGGACGAGTTACGATCGGGTTTGTCCGCTGTGTTTAATTTTGAAAATCAACCGGATCCTCTGTGCACTTAACTTCCTGTGTGGTGCGATCTTATTGATGGGTTTTGACGCGTCAAGGCCCCACGAAGAAGAAGTCATTTAGCATGTTTGTTGTAATCTTTTATTGTTGGCTGTTTGAATGTTTTCACTTTGTAAGAATATGGACTGGTGTTTTATTTGTGGTATTACTCCTCGATCACGATTATTAAATAAATAGCCAGGGAGTGATGACGTTACGACATACACAGTGCTGCCACCACCTGTATGTTATCAGTAATAACTTATTTCTGGAGTATGATTAAGTTTTTTTTTTTTCTGCATGGAGGTTAAATAATTGTATTTATATTATTGTAAGTATGCAATATCTATCTATCTATCTATCTATCTATCTAGGTGTGAAGGAAAGAGATGATCTGTCAAGCTTTTGCAAACACAGCATGTGTTCTCTGGTTTGCTACAAAGTGGGAGTCTTTCAGGCTTTTGAATTTTTTTAATATACAGTATAACAACATATCAACATATAACATATAACAATGGGATTGAACAAATCCTTAATGTGTGGTCTCCTCTGTCACCCACTGTGGCGGCCAAGTTTTCCCACTGTAATAAAAAGAGATTGTTATTCACTTAGGTCTTTACATCAGCCATGAATTACTTTATACCTTAACTGAATACCTTTAACCAATGTGTGTTACTTTAGCATCCCAATGTCAACATCTAATCAAAATTCAATGAAAAGAAAAAGGAAATCTTTGCTCAGAATGAATTGGTGATTATGTCTACCATATATCTCTTTATTATGGCAGTCAGGTTTATCTGCCTTAAGCACCACATAACTGATCAAATACACAAATACTGTAAAACTTTAACTAAAAGCTCAGTGTCAAAAATTGTCCGCCCTCTTACGGGACTGATGGATTATCACATTTTGGTAAATGAAAGTCTCAGTTGATTTGTGAAGTACATCTCCGTTCCCTTGCGCTGCTTAGCGTATTTAAACTTTAGGGAGCATGTAACATATCATTATTTAGTTTTGATTCTAAACAATTCATCCATCCAGTTAATATCATGCACCAAGTTATAATTTAGATTTGAGCAAGAGTTTTGTACAAAAATAAATTAAAGGCAAGCCACATATAGATGGCTATCCCAAATTTAACCCATTCAGTTAAGTGGCTGAAACAATTATGGATGTTAAATGGACTTGCACTTATAAAGCGCTTGTATAGGCTCTGGGACCACTCAAAGAACTTTTACAATGTTCATCACTACCACCCTTATACACACACACATTCATACAGCACTGTTTGCAGACAGGCTTTGGAGATTGGATTCCAACACACACCCAATGACACGGGGGGGGGGGGGGGGAGTGTGGGTTCAGTGTCTTGCCCAAGGAGACTTTGACACACTGAGCCACAGCTGCCAACAAATACAAGCCAAGGCTATTACTTGAAGTTTTAAAGTACTAAGACTTAGGTTATTCCAATCAAAACTATGATAAATTGTACATACCAGAGTGAACAGGGCTCCCACTCCACCAACTTCATTTGGATCCTCTGTAAAAACATCAAAGTTGGGGGGTTAAGGGATGCAATTCCACTGAGTACATCTGAGACGTTTAATTATTGTAAAGCTAACCTTCCGCTTTTTGCAGCAGATCACCCTCTTCACTGGGTAGTAAGGTTCCCCTTCTAGGATTCCATGGTTACACTCTGAAAGAGCAAAAAAAAAAGCAATGAGTTTGACCTCATACATCTTCATCAATGTATTAGAAAATGATTTTGACAGACAACATATATTTATGACTTAAGTATTTCTGGCTAAGACAAAATAATCACTATATATGAAGACTGATTTTAAATGGTCAAATGTAAATATAGGAAAACTTACTAACCTTTGGCTGATTTCTTCCCCCTCAGTTTCTTCCTTGTAGACATGCCTGAGGCAGAAGTCTTCAGCTTTTCTTTATTTTCTGCAGACATATCTGTTGAGATTAAAGAAATGTATCTGTGAAGAGCTGTTATTACAATGAATACTGGTCTAAATACCTGTATTCCAATAACATATATATATATATATCACATTACAATTCTAAAGATATAGTTGTAATCTTTTGCAGGGCACTCTTTGAAATACATGGAAATTGTTTAACCATATGCTGTATGGTCACTTCTTCGTTCTACCAAGGGTTATAGACTACAAGATGTAATTAAAAGAAAACCCTGGAAGATGGGGGAAAAACAATGAAAGTAGTTCCTCCCACACAGATTACCTTCATCCTATAATCTCAATATTGAGAGTGTCTTCCAGACTGATAATGCTCACACAGAATGATTTACTAAGTATGATGATTCCGTAAAATGATTTGCATATCATTTTTAACCTAAATTAAATACAATACTCTACAAAGACAAACTTGTATTTTTTCTCCAAATTTAAATACATTTCTTCATTTAGAGTATTATTTTAGTTTAAGGAGAGACAGATTACATGTTTAACATGGTTTTCATGTTTACCATGATTAAACAACATATGAAAAAGAACATGACTACCAATTGAATCATGATTTGTATTTCTATTCTTTTTAAATATGAACAGAACTTACCACATTTCTGCTGAGGTGGTTCTGTGATGGGTAAGATGGGAGGCCTGGTGCAGAGCTGGATGGGAGGAGAACTGGTGGTGGGCTGGAGGGGAGGAGGACTGGTGGTGGACTGGATGGTGGACTGGAGGGGAGGAGGATTGGTGGTGGACTGGATGGCAGGACTGGTGGTGGACTTGAAGGGAGGACTGGTGGTGGGCTGGATGGTGGACTGGATCGGAGGAGGACTGGTGGTGGACTGGAGGGGAGGAGGATTGGTGGTGGACTGGATGGCAGGACTGGTGGTGGACTTGAAGGGAGGACTGCTGGTGGGCTGGATGGTGGACTGGATCGGAGGAGGACTGGTGGTGGACTGGAGGGGAAGAGGATTGGTGGTGGACTGGATGGCAGGACTGGTGGTGGACTTGAAGGGAGGACTGGTGGTGGGCTGGATGGTGGACTGGATCGGCAGAGGACTGGTGGTGGGCTGGATGGTGGACTGGATCGGCAGAGGACTGGTGGTGGACTGGAGGGGAGGAGGATTGGTGGTGGACTGGATGGTGGACTGGATCGGCGGAGGACTGGTGGTGGGCTGCTGGTTAGTACAACCTGAATGGTACAAAAATAAGAACTTATTAACCTCCTATAATAAGAACAGATGTGCCCTTTCTAAGAGTTTAAATAATCGCACACACTTACCATTAATTAACATTTCATAAAGAGCCTTCATCCTGTCAAGGCATTTTTCAGAATGGTCTGACAGCTGCCATTTTGGATGGAGAACTTGTGCGGACCAGGTTTTCTGTTTCTTAGTTCTCTTTCCAAGAAAGACTATGGCCTTGTACCCCAAGGTGTTTAACTTTTCAACCTGAAAATAAAGATGTATATTATATAATATATACAGAATTATAAGCAATTATAAATGTCTGAAACATTGTGGGCTGTAATTATGTTAATAATAAATACAGAAGTTAAACATACCAAGACGGATGCCTCATCAACAACATGAGAGGTGGTTTGGTTTTTTTTGTTGGTTTTTCAACCACGCCTCCTTTCTGGCCTCAAATTTCTGAAGTTTTTTTTTTTTGCCAGTCGTTGCTTTCTTGGCTGTACTGACTGGCAATATTTGCAGGTCTTGGTGGCC
The DNA here is from genome assembly GCA_026937815.1 of Etheostoma perlongum. NCBI lineage: Eukaryota > Metazoa > Chordata > Actinopteri > Perciformes > Percidae > Etheostoma > Etheostoma perlongum. The sequence continues at coordinate 3,698,652 of CM049392.1, read as the reverse complement.
ACACCAATAGCTGCTTTGCAGCTCACGCAAGTTGTTGTCGTTGACCCTCGTGGCATCTTAAAACTAGAATATAAAACAAGCACCATGTAATGATTTATATTTTCATCTAGGTATTGTATTTTTTGTGTGTATGATTTTACCTCTCGTCTTAGGCTACTGTAGCTCTTAACTCATATCCTGATTATGTTGCAGTGATGTGTGAATTTGGAATAAATAAAGTTTTCATTCTGACCTCGGTTAGCACATTACACATTGCCGCCAACTGCAGCTAACAGCTAACGTTAAATGCGGCGCTGCTAATATAATGCTGGATAAACCCCGGTGTCATTGGACACATCCCTATAAATTCATGGTGATAAATAATTAACGAATGATGGCTTAGACAGCGCAAACTAACTTTATTATTCAGGTTCCGTTAGCATACGTTGATAGCAGTAAGTGTGTTCATTACCTACCTTTGAGGATGCACAGTATGAATGGTGGTGGCGGGGAAAGCGGACACCGGGACACAATCTCACTTGTCAATCGGCTGACCTCTGTGCCTCTGTGACAGGGCAACCCAGGTGTCAATCATCGACTTCTCGCAGCTACGCCGCCCACACGTAAAAACGTGATGCTACTTTGTGACACTGTCGCATTTAAATAGGGGCGCGATCCACTTTGGACTGTCTGCCGCGGGCCTCATTCCATTTCGAAGGTGGACTGTCTACCGCAGGCGGTCACCATCCTTTTTGAAACTGAGAGCTTCTTCATGGGTACTGAGTCATATGAAGGGCTACCAGTTTGATACACGCTTCTAAAATAACAAATTTGCTTAGTTTGCCTTCAGTTATAGATGATTATTAATGATTAATGACACCCATCTATGTGAAGACATAGACTTAGACTTAGCTTTATTACACACTGATCACGTTAATTATTTCTCACAATAATTATTCAACAATGACTCAACAAGGTGAGAAACAGATATCAATATTCAATTTTCATTTTTACAACAGGCCTGAAGGCTAGGGGAGAGCCGAACAGTTGAAACACTTTAATTAAACGTAATTTACAAAGCGGTCGTATCACACTGAAAGCTGATATTTTGTCAGTAGCAACTTACATATGTCATCTGTCAAATACAGCTGCATTTTCAGCTTTGAACAAAACCATTCAGGAGTTATTACCGCAAAAGTGGGACGTGCTTAATGTTTCATCCGTCCCTCCTGGACGGGACAAATGAAACAGCATGCGGGGACGAATGAAACATACAGTTTAATCCATATAAACTTCCAACAGCTTTAATATTTTACTGTATATGATGGATGGTACTTCCAAAAGGTGTTATTATAGATAGATTGTTGCAGGACTATGTGTCTTTGTGAATGTCTGTTAACAGCTCATTGCCGTCATCCTGAAGCGCGTATGAAGCGGTTATTGAAATATCATGCACTGTGGATGATTCTGCTCCTTTTATAGCTAGAACAGTTGGTTTTTCCATTTATATCATGTTTCTATTGTGGAAAATGTCGTTTAGGTGTTTATGTGGGTTAGACCACTGGACATAAAAATAATCCCCAGCCCGTCAGTCTCCATAGGATAACATGGGAAAACTCGACCCCCCCCCCCCCCCTACCTGGTGGGCTCAAATATATTTTCATCTTTCTAAAACTGCTTTTCCATGTCTCACCTCCATAAATAATTGTATAAACAGATATTTGTGCATTTACTTAAAATCCATGGAGTTCCAGCCATCGGGGACAGCTGAAACAGCTGTTTCATCCGTCCCGACATAGACATATGACATTAAATACAACTGCTTATCAGCATGGCGAGAGCATTGGACTGTAGGCCTAGGCCTATAGCTTTGCAGGCGCTGCCTCGACTGTCGGGTCTCTGAGACCGCGGGGCAGAATGCTGTCGGGTCTCTGAGACCGCGGGGCAGAATGCTGTCGGGTCTCTGAGACCCGGGAAGAAATGCGGTTGTATTTTTCTACTAGGCTACCACGGCCTCGGCTGTCGGGTCTCTGGGACCCGGGGCAGAACGCGGTTGTTTTTTCTACTATCGCGGCATCGGCCTTGGTCTCGGTACGCAGTCGAATGCAGATTCGACTGCGTATCTCTGCTGCCACGGTCTTGGGCCATAATGCGATTGTATTGTTCTTCCACTTCAGTGCCAGCGGTTCTATTGTATTTTGTGTTGTAGGCTATTGTATGAAAGGGGGGGGAAATTAAAAACAAAACAAAATGCTTGACCCCTGTCGGGAAAGAAATTCCTTCAAGATATAGAAGGATTTTTTTTGTTTGCCTATAATCTGCATTTATTTTAGAGACGGACATATATTTTTAAATATTTAAAAAAAAACACCAAATATTTTATTCTTTAAAAAAAATTATATATATATATATAGGCTATATATATATATAGGCCTATATTAAAAGTATTTTATTAATTAGCATGATAACTGACGCAGGCTTATTTTATTCCAGACAATAGTCTGCATTTATCTTGTCAATACAACCATAACATTCAGAAATCAGCAAACTATGTGTATGGCAAAATTGTTACTTTAACAGTTTTTATGAGACGAGCATGAGACGAGACCGCATGAGACGGGACGGATGAAATGGGACGCTCCAGGCTGCAGCCATATACTCTTCCTCTCCAGACCACCTTGTCACCCATTATAACTCTGGACTTCCTTCCTTGCCCCTCTCAAAATCCTATCTGTGTCCTTTTCCCGCTCTGCCCCTTGGTTTTCACCTGAGCTCCGCCTCATGAAAGCCAAAGGTCGCCAACTTGAACGCCTCTATAAAAAAAAATGGTCTCTCCATTCACAAAGAAATGCATAAATCTCATCTTCTTCATTACTCACACTCAATAATATAGTTATAATCCATAACCTTGCTCCTCCATATCTATCAGAACTCCTTTACATTGCCGCCCCCTCCCGCTCCCTTAGATCCTCCTCCTCCTCTATCCACCTCACTGTACCCCCAGCTCGACTTGTCACCATGGTCAAGTTCTGCATTATAAAACACAAATTTCTTTTTAAAACAAGAGATATTTAATTTTCTACTTCATGGCTGTTAGTTTTTTTCCCGAAAGGAAGCTCGCAACTCATATGATCGAGACAAACCAAAACATTGGCAAAAACCTTTTTAAAATTGGGCTTGACAGCTGTTATGCTTGCCTTATGCGCATGCAGTCCTAATTCCCTTTGTCACAACTTCATAGGTGTGTGTTGATTCGAACATGATCAGCACATGCATTACCAATGTCTTCAGTGTGTCAAACTTTTGGGGACAAGCCACCCAACGGGTGTTCAAGCTTTCAGCACCACGGAGAGCAGCCTTCATGTCACCAGCGGTTTGGATGTCAATCAGTCCGCTGTGATTGGCCGCCTCCCAGCGACAATCACCTTCCCCACGTTAGCAGTTTAGAGCCTTATGAATGTGAACTCTTGTGGCTTGCTATTTTACAGATAATATGAGTCTGTTAACACTGACGGCTAAAAATAACGTATTTCAAAGGCAAATTGATATATGAAATATTACTTGGGATACAATATTCATTTAAATTTTACAAGAGCGTCTGATAATGTCTGCCGAGAAAAATTCTGGCCCTGAAAAAGTGTAGTTGATGACCCCAGCCTTAGAATTACATGAAAGGAACAACTCACACAATGGGATAAAACAGGAAACTGACTACTGAAAACTATTAATGAATCAAACAACAGAGACATTGACTATAGTTGAAACAACAGTTCACTTTACTGGGTGAAATTAATAAAGTTGGCTGTCTTGAGCAAGTGACTATGCCCTGTTCAAAATAAAGACTATATGTCTTAAGATAGAAAAGGTGAGAGAGAGAGAGACAGAGAATACATATACTACCATGTGGAACATAATAATAGCACTTTGTTGCTGTTGGGGCAGAGGGTGTTTGGGTTCAACACATATTCTTAGAGCCATACACATCTCCCCTAATAACTACTCTCCCAGTTCCTCATCACTTGAGGAAGAATTCTCTAAGTCTTCCTCTTCTGAGAAGTCATCTAAGGACAATGTTTGCAGTCCAAGAATACTTTTTGTATGTTGTGCGTGCTGCGGCCAGTTGTGCTTCAACTTCACACAATCTTCTCTTCAGCACACTGAGTAGTCCCTCACGTCCTTTCTCCATTAATCCGGCTGTACTGCCTGAGAATATAACATTAAAATTAAAAAAAATGAGCCAAGTGGTTACCAGAGAAGCACATTAAAGAAAAAGACTAACTATTGTCCTTACATTTCCCATTTATGTCTTCAGTGAGCTGGAGGGTAAAGTCTTCAATCAGTCCAGCAACATTCCTCATGTACTCCATGTGCTGCTTGACTTCACGAACCACAATAACTTCTTCTTCTTTCAGTCTAGCCAGCAGCATTACCTTGTCAAAAACATTTTTTTCTGCTCCATATCACCATGACCTGTAAAACATTACATCAAAGTGTTATCTGACAACCTTCTATAAGAATATCGGGACAGAAGATATTTTGCATGCTGTACTAGTACTACAGAGAACTAAACCCTGACAGGATGAGCTAAATCCCAGATTCCATATGTACATCAAGATGTGTGCATCAAACAATTTGTATTCGATGCATTTCAGAGGAAGTAGTTACATTCCCATGGCCAGGAGTAGTTGTCTACAGCTAGGAGTTCATTGGGAGGAGGCAGTTTTCATCTTCCTCCACAGTAGCATTGTGGTCATTGATGGCAATTTCCAAGGCTTTCTTCTCAACAACAATCTTTCTTCTCAGTTGATGCCTTCGCTTATTCCCACCTACAATGAGAAACACAAAATGAGTGTGCACTCACACGATTAATACACAAAAGCACCATACAAAATAAAGCTTCACAATATGCATGTACAGTATGTGTTACGATTATTGTGACAGAAGCTGTGTGATCATTTTCGCATCACAAGTTTCATTATCATTTGAAAAATTGTGAAAAAACATTTTAAAAAATAGTATCCTGCCCTGGCTTGTAGCAAAGCTACTTCATCTTCTAATGATGTTTTTCAATTTTTTTTAAATAAATGGCTTTGCCATTTTTACTATGTATAAATCAGTAGTGATTTCATTTTGTCACATATCTGCATTACTAGTGGCCTTTTCTGCTCTCACCAGATTGACGATATAGCTGAAATTTTCGCTGTTTGATGCCCAAATATAACCCCGATGGTCTTCTGCAGGTCATTTTGGATTGTTGCTCCTTTGTATGACAACAAACAAATGAATTAATGCCCATCTCAGTTTACAATCAGCCTATTTTCAGATTCCCTGTATAAAAGCAGAGCCAAATGATTCTTTAAATATGCCATCAAAAAAATCTTTTCAAAGTACCTGAGGACCACTGCTGAACATCAGACACCCACTGCTGAACTGTGTCTTGCTGTAGAGATAACTCAGCGGTGAGTTTCTCCAGGTCCTTTGTTGCCTCTGTGATCCTTTGTACAGTCTGTCCAAATGAAATCTGTGTTAATAAATGCTGAGACACAATTTAAAAACAACAATTATTATACATATATTTGCCTAGTCAGTACCTTTATGTATCTTTTGGCCAGTGTCCGGTCAAGGTTTTCTGCCTTTCGCTTGTTCCAGCCACTTGCCTGGATAGTCAGCATATCTGTGCGGACTTGACACACATTGTTTGTGCAGTAATTTAGGTTCACAGTGAGGACCAAAGATCAGATACTACATTGATCATTCTCTAATATTGCTACATCTTCTGGTTTGGTCTATGTGGAGAAGGATTCATAGTGTAGCATGATAACAAGCCCAATCACACCTCAACAGTCTGACAGAACCACTTGAAGACCAAAGACTATAATAAAAAATAGCGCTACACTCAAAACAAACAAAAAATATGTTAGCTTGTGTTCTCAATTTGGACACAACTATACATGAAAAATGCTTACCGGCTTTTGACATGTACTTGGAACATATGGCTGCTCGGGAAAGGAAGCTGTTAACCTGTTCAACCTCCTCCCCGATTGTTGTTCCAGCTCCTTCTTGATTGCGTCCACCCCATTTTAACTGTAACATATTTACATGAATGTTATCAGATGGTAAACAAAAACTAGGGGCAGAGGGCAAACAATCATAATATGTGGTACAAATGGTAAGAAATACATCTAATTGTCATCTTTACCTCACACATCCATGAATGCGCTTTTGCATGCATGATGGAGAGAAATGGGCATGTTCAGCAAGTCCTCCAACTCTGGACAGTGGTCCACAACTCTCTTCAGATATGGCCAATATTTGCAGACCACATCAGAGCAAAAAAACTGGACAGTATGTGAAGCTAGCTGTTTCTGGAGATATAACGGGTATGCAAATATTTCTCCACGGAACATATTCAGTCCCTTCAGCAAAACCCCATGACGGCAGACAGCAACTTCAACACCCTCCTCGTCTAGTTTGCTTGCAGACTTGTTGGCGGACTCTCGTGCTGCTGTCCACTGACCCACCACATCTCCCTTTCCCTGCATTCTTAAACAGATGAGGGCAAAACAAAACATTTACACAGTTACATTTGACAAAATAAGCTGTAAATCATGGTATAATGGCATTTGATGCAGTAATGCCATTCTATTACTTAAATAAACCAAATAATGTTTAAATTTAGAAAAAAAACAGGCAAGCATTCATAGAAAATTGTGCTTACATGTCCAGTTGTTCCATGGATGTAATCAACAAATGAGCACACCTCAGGATCACTGGCCAAAAAGACTCCATCAAAGAAACCATCAGGTCTTGAAAGAAATATATACATGCAGGTTACATTTACAGTATAAAAGTAATTTGTGGCTAGAATTTAATTGTACATGAATGTTACACACCCCTGGTTGGCTTTTGAAACGATATAATTTGCGGTTTCCATCCACTGCAACTGCCAACATGGAGGGTGTGCATGCAGGGCACTGAAAGTGCTGGACCTGAGACAGCTTGTCAACCTCAAATTTGGCATAGGCCCATTCGAGGAAGGCCCTTTGCATTGTGTCCCCACATATCTTACCCCTCTGAGTAAAAACAAAACAAAACCGTAAGGAACTGTTTTGAAGGTTGGCTTTAGACCATGGTCATGAAGAAAAAAAGGGCTCTGTCAAGAAATGTATGCTGAATCATCGGGGATCGGAAGAACAAGTCCTAACAATGAATCAGTTATTTAAAAGGTGATTCAAACAAACAACCAAACTTAAATTATGAATCCACTCACTCGCCCAAAGAGTTTTGTTCGACCCTCGAGCATGCTGACAAAAGCTTGTCTTGACATCCCTGGGGCGGTGATTTTTAGATCCTCATACGTGGTGAACAAGTCCACCATGTACAAGGTCTCAAAATTGACAGTGGCTGGCCAGTAACCACTTTCAACTAGATCACTTATGGTCACTGGCAAGGTTTTTCCACATGAGCAGTTTACTGATGGAAGGAAGAGGTTGTATCTTCCTGAAATTTCAGAGAAAAACAATTATCTCTTGGTCAAAAAAACAAAACAGAACATGAAGAAATAAAAAATAAAAATGTTACCATTCATTCCAATTAAAATAACTGGCTTTCCCTTTGAAAAGCTTGTTTGCCCGGTGGAGCAGTCGCAGCAGGGAGGAACGATCGGTAACATGCAATCTAAAAACCAGAATTAGTTGACATATTCGAGTAAATGAAACCAAAAACTCAACAGTGAGGGTGTTGTTTCTATCAAAGAAAACTTCATCCAGCGTGTTAGTTGGAGTAAACCAGGGTTTCTGTAAAATGTAAACAGCCTACATAACCTGAGACTTAAAAACTACCTTTTTCATGATAGGAGAATTTCCCTCCCTCGTGCTGCTGAACAAAGGTGGATGGTGGCAGGTGTCTGAAGAACCCCTCCACCATGGATGCTCTGTTATGAAGCACCAGGGCCTCATGTGTGGAAAGGTCACAGGCTGTGCAGTAGAGTGATCGTGGTAAACAGTCCCTACACATCACTACAGCAGCATTGTGTCCACAGTGATGGCAAACCCCCTCCTTGGGCTTCTCAGATGACAAGATATTGTTCACCATGAAGGGTCTCATCACTGTCCAATTCTCCAGAGAGGAAGTTTGCCTGTTCCTCCAGTGTGAGGGGAGAGGTTGTTCAGCACCACTTCCCAAGAGGTCTCGGACATCTTGAATGAGGGAGTCTGAAAATAAAAAGTGAAGAAAGCAATGGAAAATCTGGGCAATTATCACATAACAAAAGAGGAAACAAGTACTAAGGGAAAAATACCTAAATTTTCGATGGTCACAGTGTCTTCAGTTGTGCTGGTAGACGGCGCACAGGAGGGTGTTACACTTGCTGAAGAAACTGCAAAATATGAATATCCATTTAGAACTTGCTTAATGAATAATGAATGCAACTATTGATGAAAAAAAAAAACTAAAAACCAACCAGTGGCTGAATCTCGCTTTCGTTTCTCCCCAGCTCTACATCTTTTTGGCAGAGGTTGACCATCTTTGTCCTCATCGAGCCAAACACACAGCTTTGGGGAATTTTTTGACCCTCCTTTTGTGTGTTCATGCTGATCCACCTAAATAAACAATTGAGCCACAGAATAAACCACCACTTACCAAAGTTATCGCCACCTACAAACATCTCATTATAAAACCAATGTTATAATATTACATTGTACAAATTCAGTCTATTGATTGTGTAATGGTGTCTAATGGTTGTCTATTGGTCCTGTATTGACAGAGATAGAAAACCCTTTCTACATTTAAAAAAATAGAAAAGAAGGTGAAACGTTTTGGCAGAATATTGAATGAAACTCTCACTGGCTCTAATGTGTGAATGTTATTTACCTTGCTCTCATCCAGGAACGCATCAACCAAGAATATGGCATCTTCTGGGTCAAGGTGATTCATTTGTTCAGCTTGGTTGTTTTCTCCATAGACATATAAATATATATATATATATATATATATAATAATATATGTCTATGGTTTTCTCCACGTTTCCTTTTCCTCCTTGTTTAGCTTTTCCGCGTCGTCTTCTTCTTCTTCTTTGTGGGGCCTTGACGCGTCAAAACCATCAATGAGATCGCACCACACAGGAAGTTAAGTGCACAGAGGATCCGGTTGATTTTCAAAATAATACAAATATATATAATAAATAATAATTTTCAAAAAATAAACACAGCGGACAAACCCGATCGTAACTTCGTCCCTTTAGTTTCTCCCGCTGCCGCGGAATAATGTGTTGATCAGCAAATCCACCTCAGACACAACGCATGTAGTGGTCAAGGGTTTGATCCGTCAGATGGAGCGAAATCGCAATAGAGTCCTATGTGGAGTCTGGGGTCACAGCTAACGCTAACTAGCTAGCTATGCTAGGCGAAACAGCGTCCATAGCAACCACAACGTGTCGGTATCACATTATTCTGGCGATATCGGAAAAAGCAATTAAAAGCAATGAGCAAGCTAGTGATTATGTACATTCATTGAGTGAATTTTATGAAAATAAAATATAAATGTCTCGCTAGAAATGTAATCAAAACGCAGGCGTCCGTAGCAACCAAAAACGTGTCAGTTTCACATTATTCTGCCGATATCTGAAAAATCTTCGCAACAACGAGCAAGCGAGTGATTATGTACATTCACTGAGTGCATTTTATGAAAATAAAATATGTATTTCTCGCCAGAAATGTAATCAAAACCCATTTTTATGCAGATACTAACTCAAAATATATATTTCTTCACTAAAAATTAGAGAAATGTCCGCCATGTTTTTTGTTCTCACGGCCGGAATGTTGAAAGTCACGTGACTTGGACGCTAAGCAATAGGAAAAGAGTGGGCAGAAAAAATGTGACAGTCATACAATTCAAGGGCCATTATTGTAACCCCTCTACGTTATTGCACATTGGACCAACGTAGTCAGTGTACGTTTTTACATGAGACTGGGTTGTGTTTTGAGCTAAATGCTAACACTAGCAGGACAATGTCGTGGTGGTGTTTTGAGCTAAATACCAACACTAGCAGGACAATGTCGTGGTGGTGTTTTGAGCTAAATGCTAACACTAGCAGGACAATGTGGTGGTGTTTTCAGCTAAATACTAACATTAGCAGGACAACATGCTCACAAAAACATGAAATTTTTAGGAGGTACCATGTAGCAGGTTAGCATTTTCTAATTAGCGCTAAACACAAAGCACAGCAAAGGCTGAAATATTGCTAAAATAGAACATGCCGTACAACAAAATACTGTGTGTGTGTGTGTGTGTGTGTGTGTATGTGTGTATATATATATATATATATATATATATATATATATATATATATATATACGTGTGTGTGTGTGTATATATATGTGTGTGTGTATATATATTGTTTTTTAATACCCCTGACATTGATTTTTAATAATGCTATTTGCAAATAAGAATAAATAAATTAACAATTATACAAACAGCATATTATGTTTGAAATCTATGACAGCTGCTAAATTACTGGCCTGACTGGACCTCATTTTACCTACTGTAAATGTCACAGTGTGTGTATTCCCCGCCACTGGTCTGACATTCCACACCTTCCTAAATGACACAGGTCAGCCCAGAGTCTATATCCGTCCAACGCAGAACTGCAGCCCACAGCAGCTATTTAAAGCAACCTGGATCTCTGTGTCTACACATTACATAACGTATAACGGGAAGTACTTCACTTACATCTTGTATCACTTACAGTGCAGTAAGGATTAGGGGTGGGAATCACCAGACGCCTCACAATACAATATCATCACGATACGATATTATTACCATTTTAAACATATTGCAATATTCTGTGATATTTTGCAATTTATAACCTTTGTTCCAACTCATACTTTTTCCCAATTTCAAATAATGTCCCCAAAAGGAAACTTTTTTTGTTTTACCTAAAAAGATATATTTCTCTGTTTGTTCATATTACTTCAATTTTATTGCTGCAAATGGGATTGTCAAGCAGACAAACTGACCAAGACATATATCATCAAGATCTATACTTGGCGCCTGTGTATCGATACAGTATTTCCACTGAAAATATCACGATACTATGCTGTATTGATTTTTTCCCCTTTTTTCGGCTAGGTGGTGAAGCACTACCACACAACACCACCAAGTCTGCGTACAACCTTCCTTCTACTTCTCTCCCTAGTAGCGCAAAACAAAAACATGGCGAAGCAAACAGCAAAAGCTGACAATTTTTTTCTGGACAGACGAGGAGGTGGAGTTATTGCTCCAAACAACCTTAGGACCGGGAGTCCTGCCAGTCAAAATATATATGTATGGACCGAATTTCTTCAGCAGGACCCTGTACCTGGAGGGACGTCAGAGAGAGCCACCGTGAGCAGATCGGAGCAGACTTTTTGCGTTTTTACCCTTTAGACGGGAACACGACGGTGGAGCTTTTTTAAGATTTCCACTCTGGAGGGTGGATTCACTTTTTTGCGTTTTTAAGCCCCAAAAACGCCATTGTCATCTAAACAAAAGGCACGTCTGATCGGATATTTTGTTGTTATCACCTGCGAGCATTGAAACAGCTCCTTGACGACACAAACGTTCGCGTTTGTGCACACACTGCACATCAGACGGCGGTCAGGTCATCGCAAGTACTGACTGTCAGAGTGACGTGGCTGTCCATGGTGGGATGAGTTATTTTATAATAGAGATACCGATAACTGATATATCGGCGCATCGATATTATCGGCTGATATTAGCATTTCCCGATATATCAGCCGATTTTTATTTTTTTTAAATAATCATTCATCAGAAACATTTATAATGACCAATAAATGTCAATGTTGCGTAAACTTAGCAAACGCCAAGTAAGGTCAGAGCCGAGCCACCCCCTGACCTCACAACAGCTGCAACGGGGAATTCTACTCAAGTTGCTAAGCTTACTAGCGACATTGTTTGTTTGTTGTCATACAGCCGCGTATCAGCCGACGTAAAAACACAAATATCTGCCCGATATATTGGATAAAATCAGTCTATCACTAATAACGTGTTATACCTGATTAGAGTAGAGTCAAACCAGCTGTGGTCGAGTGCAGATTTGAGTCAAGCATGCTCAGATTTAAATGGCATAATGTGTCATACTGAAATTTGTGAAATCCATAAAATAATAAACTTTTCTCATTACAAACAATAACAGAAGATGGGAATCATTTCAAAAACATTTTAGCTATCGATGATTGTTTGATTGCTAGCGTTAGCTCAAAACGCCATTTAACTGACTTTGTTGTGTTTGATGCTAACTTGTAGCCAGCAGTGAACCAACTTGGTTAAGTAGGTCCATTTTTACTGTATTGACATTACAGAAGTCTCTCGTTAGCATCTTGTTTGCTACTTCAGGATATGATACTTTAAAAACTGAGTTTCATTCATGTGTTCGGAGAAAATAAAAAGCTTTAAATGTCATGAAGGGAATTAGGCAAAAAAGCAGCAGCCAGTGCTGATATTTTTCTAAAATCCTCTCACGTCTTCTTAGATGATTTGATTCCACACCTGGCAACTTTAATGACCTTTGCTTCTCGACAGGCAATATGTGGGTAATGTTCTGTCCTTAGTTTGTCTGCAGCATCATAAACTCACCCTGTCTGTCCTTTTTCAAGTGATTTGTTCTATTAGGTACTAAAAGTGCTCTAAGTGATGTCACGCATTTGTTGTCACATACAGCAAAAATCTCCTCACTATCTGCTAGCTGCCTGTCCCTAGAACACACTGTAAAAAACATCTCACTATCTGCTTGCTGCCTGTCCCTAGAATACACTGTAGAAAACATCTCCTCACTATCTGCTAGCTGCCTGTCCCCTGAACACACTGTATAAACATCTCCTCACTATCTGCTAGCTGCCTGTCCCTAGAACACACTGTAAAAAACATCTCCTCACTATTTGCTAGCTGCCTGTCCCCAGAACACACTTTAAAAACATCTCCTCACTATCTGCTACTAATACTTGTACTCTGCAAAAATGCTTTATCCGTACCAGTTACTCATTTCAGCCAAGTATCTGGCTCATCCCTAGTACTGTGCTCATAGTGGCAATCACCAGAAGCCCCACCATTCAATATTATCATACTTTTGTCACGATACAATATTATTGCGATTTTGAACATATTTCAATATTCTGCAATAGGGCTTCACAATTGATAGAATTTTAATCACAATCACGATTTTGACTTCCCAAGATCAAATTTGTGTGATTGAGTGATTTTTTTTTTTAAATGCGTCATTTCATTGAACGCTCCGGGTTTTTTGCAAAGCCAATCCACCGCTCCGTAAACCACTGTTTGATCATGTGCCAGTCAGAGTAGTTTCCTGCACCTCGCAGCTTAGTTTCTAGATGTAGACAGTCACAGAGGAACGGGAGGAAAATTCAACAGATAGCAGTTGGTTATACGTCGGTCTCAAGGTTTACCAGTTTACCAGTAAACGCAATATTTTGTCCCATCTGTGTTGTTATTCAGACAACAGCAGTGACCAGTGCTATTTGGTGCTAGTTAGTGTCTGTTAGCTCACAGGGCTCTAGAGCGCGAGTAATATTTTTCCTCTAGGTCGCAACGGTGCTAATGTCCTCGCATCCGCTGCAATGTGTTTATATGGATATGGTTTAATTTTGCATAACATGACCCATTTCTTCTGCAAAGCCGTGCCTGTGTTGGGTCTCTCCTCTACTCTCTCTCGTCTTACTCTCCGCGCAGCCCCGCCACACAGTGGCGCGCGTCCACACTTCTGACATTTGTCTACAGTTTTAATTATTAACACAGCTGTATATTGTTAAGCATGAGAGGAAAACCTGTATTTGTATAAATGTTTCCGCGGGTAACTCTATTGCGGCCGCCACGGCGAAAAAAGTTATTGAATGCAACTAACTTCAGTTGGTAGAGTAATAGCGTGTGAGACGGAGCTGCTGGACCTGGGCCAGAGACGTGACCCGTGACCAGAATATCATAGTTCAAAAATGCAGCGCAGTGATGATACAGAAATTTCATATGTACACAACGTGTGTAACTCCACTTACCCGACTGACCCGCGCTGGATCCATTCATAATGAGTCAGTTGTTTCTTTGAGTACGTCCATCACACTCCCTTTCTCTCCCTAGCTCTGTTAATCAGTTATTGTTTAAAACAAGTGAAGGAGCTTTCTCAGAGATGCATTTAAAAAAAATCCTACTCTACTTATTTAAGATAGCTAACCTTCATTTACATGTGTTGCAGCTGTATGTCTATTCAACATACAACTTCAAAATAAGAAGAATGTAGCATAATATGGATGTGAAAGCAGTTATTAACAGTCTATGTGATAATAAAATTTGTTTTGGTTAAAATCAACAAATCGTGATAATTAATTGTGATCACAATATTGATCAAAATAATCGTGATTATCATTTTGGCCATAATCGTGCAGCTCTATTCTGCAATACATTGCAATTTATTAACCTTTGTCAACATCTGTTTTACCCAGAAAAAAACATTTCTCTGTTTATTCATCTTGCTTTAATTTTCCATCTAGTGGGCTGAAAAAGCAATTCATTTGCATTCTAGTACCAAAACATTGCAATTTATATAATAAAAGATATAGCATTAACACGGAAAATATTGCGATACTATGTTGTACATTGTAATATTCATATAATAAGGTTATTATTAACCTTTACCCATTATGTCATTATATCCATATCACTGATGATTATTTATCAAAAATCTCATTGTGTAAATATTTTGTGAAAGCACCAATAGTCAACACTGCAATATTGTTGCGGTATCAATATCGAGGTATTTGGTCAAAAATATTGTGATATTAGATATTCTCCATATCGCCCAGCCCTATTAGAAGGAATATTCAAGTTTATGCAAATGCTTGCTTGTTTAGTTTGATTCAATTAAATTGTATTTATAGTATCAATTCATAACAAGAGTTATCTCAAGACACTTTACAGATAGAGCAGGTCTAGACCATACTCCAGAATTTACAAGGACCCAACAGGTCTAGTAGTTTCCTCCAGAGCAAGCAACAGTGCGACAGTGGCGAGGGAAAACTCCCCTTTGGGAAGAAACCTCGGACAGACCCAGGCTCGTGGTAGGCGGTGTCTGACGACCGGTTGGGGTTAGAATGAAGAGTGGCAATAACAGTCCCAAAAAAATAGTAGTTTGTAGTAGTTCTTTGTAGTAGTTTGTGGCATTGCAGGGCACTGTATGGCGTTACAAGGCACAGCAGGACGTAGCTGGGCACTGCAGATCGTGGCAGGATGTAACATGGCATCGCAGAAGGGAACGTGTAGCGGGACCATGGCGACAGCTGCTACCATGATTTTGGAGCCTCCCTGATCCGAGGAAACATGCTGGGGGAAAAACAACATAAGGACTCCGGGGAATGACTCCCCAGGGCTAGGTTAGTAACAAGCATTTCTGGGACATGGATGTACACAAAATGGGAAGATAGAAAGATAGAGGAGAGAGGAACTCAGTGTGTCGAAGGAAGTCCCCCAGCTGTCAAAAACTATTACAGCATAACTAAGAGAGACAGGGTAAAGAGAGGAGCCTGGTCAGGCTAGAAAGCTTAAAGTCTCATGATTCCATTAAGCCCACACACAAAGCATAAGAGCATAACTTATAGCGGTTATAATCATGTTATGTAGTAAAGAAACACAGAAAGATTCTGTCTAAAGTTGAGAGTGCATCCCTACCTGTTTCCTCATGTCTTTATTCACAGGAGTGAAAGATCGCCATAAACTTTTTTTTCCTACATCGCCAACAGTTTAAAGAATAAGTACATCCAATCCTTTTAATCCAAAACGAGCTGGTTGATTGATACCAAACATGACCAGAAAATTTTAACCCTGTGATGGCTCCAGCTGTGTCAACGCAAAAATAAGGCCTTCTTATGGCATTTCACCATTTCATCAATTTAGAATGACTTATTTCTATAAATTTATGCATGTAGTTATTTCCAGAGGTGGGTAGAGTAGCCAAAAATTGTACTCAAGTAAAAGTACTGTTACTTTAGAATAATATGACTCAAGTAAAAGTAAAAGTAGTTATCCAAATAATTACTTGAGTAAGAGTAAAAAAGTACTTGATGAAAAAACTACTCAAGTAGTGAGTAACTATTGAGTAACGTCTGATTTATTTCTTAACACAAGCATCAATCAGACCGACAAAAATACAAAATAATCATCTTTAGGCAAATTATAGTTCATCCAATCAATAGAATAAATTAAAATTAATTTATTAATTACAAAATAGCTTAAGTGAGAGACTTGTCGCATCAAATTTGGATGGATACTGCATGTGTAAAACATACTGTATGTAACCTAAAAGACAAACATCCACCTCTCCACAGCAACAACTAAAACTACCGCTACGTCTCCTCAGGTTAGATGTTGAGTTTTTGAACGCTCACATGTCCGTTTTGTTTTGGTCGACACAGAAGACGCCGCACAATGTAGCTGCTGTTTCACACTTTTCCTAAGGTAACCATGCTTTCACTATGAGGCCGGGGGGGTTACTCCTGCTCTGCGTTACCTTGGCGACGGTTGATTCTGACATCTTTGATTTGCTACCACTGTAAAGCTAACCTGTCCCTGTTCATCATTTTACAGATGATTTACTTGGACTGAAATAGAAATTCTCTGTTCTAACCTCTTTATATCTGTGTCAGTAAGGCCTAGTGTCACACTGACACTAGAAACAAAAAAATGAGAGTGTTAACTTCCCAATGACCTCAGGATCATCACAGAGGGCCTAAGCATGTGGGAACTGCATCACTTTTTTTGGGGTGAAAATTGAGGTGAGAAAAGCATGCATTTTCAAATGATTTGTAAAGATGTTAATATATTGTTAAATTTAAATCATTTTCAATTTAAAAAAAAACTCTATGAAAGAGCCTTTCTTTCATATCATTTTTTAGGAATCAGGATCATTTCAAAAGTACCAGTTTGGCATTGGAATCGTAAAAATCCTAACGATACCCAACCCTACACTTGAGTGACGTTTCTAACAGCCCTTAATATAACAAGGGAACATAAAAGTAAAGGAAATGAAGACCTTAGTTACCCATTATTTGATGGGTTTTATTTATCAGGTTTGGCTCTCAGGTGATTGCATTTGTTGTTGCTTCTAACATCTGCCATATAAACTGAAAGGTATGAGTGATTATCAGAGAAATCAAAGCACCAAATCAACCTAAACCCTTCTGGTAATATGCAGGATGCTATTTTTTTCAAGTAGACCAAAAAGTACTAAAATGAAACCATAACTTTGACACGTGCAGAAAGCACACAGTACAGTAGCAGCGACACATCTCGTGGATGTCCCTTTGTCTCACTGGGGAATACAGGCTAGTATCAAAACTCGCCTTGGGCTAAAGCCTTTGTTCTCTAATATCAAACCCATACAATAGTGCTGTACGGGATCCAAATCTGAGAGAAACATTGATATTCAGCCAGAATAGCAGCGGTGGTCTTTGAAATAATGTTTCCCATGCAGGACCATCCCTTTTCATTCCCAATGCACTATATTACTGTAGGACACACGATATCAGAGAAGAAAACGGTGGGGAATTCAATCGATGTTCACTTTGAAATTTAATCCTGTAACATTTCTACTTTGCCTCCGTTCACCAGGCATGATGGTGATCTGGCATGTGCGTACACATGTGTGGCGTAAGTGTGGATTGTGTATGTAGAGCATGCTGTGTGTTGCAGTAAATCGTAGCAGATTCCTCCCATGGGGGACGGGAGGATGTACCGAGGGGAGAGTGAAGAAGAGCGAAGAAGCTGACAGAAACATTATTCAAATGATGCTCCTCTGCTTTTTTTGTAGCTTTTTTTCCCCCCCGGCCCCAGTTGCACACTAAAAGCTGACATTTAGTCGCAACGAGAGAGCGAGAGCTGAGACAATTCACGAGGATTTTGCACGTTTCCTCGTCTTTGGCTCTTTTAGTACCGAAGGTCCCTGAGTCTATGCACCTTGGCCCTCCTCTGCTCAGCGGCCCTGGTGTGTATGAATCAAATATTTGATTTGGAAGGACTCCCGTCCTTGGTATTGCCATCTGAACAATAGAAAGGTCAGGGTGGATCTGGCTTATCAGTGCGACTACTAGGCCTGTCCACTGCCTGCTTGGCCTAGACGTTGCTGGTGGTAGCATGGGAGAGAAAAATGGAGGGATAGGGGAAACAGGGGAAGGGATGAATGGAGAAGTGGAGCGAGAGTAAAACATAGGGGGGAAGGAAGGAGAGGACGGGGGGAGGTGGATGAAAGTGTGTGCGTGAGGGGGACATATTGTGTTTTGATGGGTTGGCTTTCATTTTTACTGCCGTTTTTCTTTGCTGTGGAGGAGCAGTATTAAAGTCTTCAATCTTTAGCTGATATAACAGGACTCACGGCAGACTGTGATAAACAGCACTGCGTCTTCCTGGGCCCTTTCTCTCTGAACATCTGTTGGAACATCACATAGTGACAAAAGCAATGTAATTATAATGTACCACCTAAACCTACATAGCACACAGCACCTTGTGGGCTTTTTTGAAAGTGGGTGTCACTTTGGCAGGCAGGCAGGCAGGCAGGCGGAGGGAGTGTGTGTGTGGGTGGCTGGGTAGCAGTGTGTCTGTGTTTTTGAGGAGATTACAAAATCCCAAGTGACTGCAGTTGAGGTTTTTACATGTTGCACAATAGAATTCCAGCACTGTCCTCCACATTCAAGTGCGCTGAATCCCGATCTCACACATGCAGTGTGATGTTACACAATGGAGCATTCTGGTATTTTAACACCTGTGCTCCATGTTGGTTTAGCATTCCATAGCATCAGGTATTCTACAGACCCCAACACTAATAAGCTGTTTCTTGATCCCTGTGTACAGTGACACAAAGCATAATCACCACTTTGAGAAAATGAGGCTGACATCCATATCGGACCTTCAGGCAGGTGAAATTAATCTTTATCTCCATTCACCCCTATGGTCAGCCCAAAGCTGAAAAGTGGGTCTGCAAGGGAGAAAAGAATCACACTTTGTACATTTGTTGTAAGTCATTTAACCGTTGTGTTGTCTTCTGGTCAAAATTGAAAACCAACACTTTTATTGACGTTTTTATCAATGTTTTTAACTTTTTCTTATGTTTTTGTCCCTTTTTTCAACACTTTTTTTGACGTTTAACACTACGTAACACTATTAACTTTAGTTTTACAATTATTTTTGGAATTTATGGTAAAAAAAAAAACCTTATTTATTAATTAGGAAATTATACCTAATGATTGAGTTAGAAAAGCAGAAATTAGGAATTATTTAGACTAAAATTAAAGGAATGGATGTTGATGGATAATCAGACTGGAATATGTCAACTTTTACTCAATACTATTTCAAAACCACTTTTTTTTTTTAAATGCTGTAAAATTGAATAAGACGCCCCAAAATGAATGAAAGTAGAGATTTGTACTTGGCAAAGAGCGTTGTGTGGAATCAATCATGTTATTTTGGGTATTTAAAAAGAACATTGATATAGGACAACGGGTCAATTTGACCCGAGGACAACATGAGGGTTAAAAAGGAAGAAAGTAAAGATGGGTTTCCTCTCGTTTCTTCATCCTTCAGTGAAAGGTGCTAACAGGTTTAAAGCCTCCTTCCACTTGGATGTTTGAGCGTCACTGTGCAGAATGATGTATGTCCCAGCTGACACTGGAAGGCTGTTTGCACACACATCTGCTGAAAGAGGAAACTGACTCTGTGTGTGAACCTTACAGTAAATCTGGGTTCACCACATCTTGATGTACGAGCAAGATTTCGCAACTAGTTTGGAAGCCCCTAGGCCACGAGGTCTGGCATGAAGCTTAGGGTGATGATAACAGAGAAAAACACTGTGAATGGACAGTGGGGCCATCATGTTCAGTACTTTAACATTTAAACAGTATTTGCAATTTCATAGATTCTGGATTTTTCAGTGAGGGAGAAGGTGTTAATGTAATTTTTGAAATATTAGTTTACCCCTTTTTAAAAAAAATATATATTTTTGCTATATTGTGTACTGCGTTATATTAAGCTTTACAATATACCATGGTCAATGGTGGAATGTAAGTACATTGACTCAAGTACTGTACTTAAGTATACAAATTTGAGGTACTTGTACTTGAGTCTTTTCTTTTCATGCCACTTTCTACTCCACTACATTTCAGAGAGAATTATTGTACTTTTTACTCCACTACATTCATCTGACAACTGTAGTTACTAGAGCCCGACTGATAAAGGATTTTTAAAGCTAATATCAATACAAATATTTGCTTATTTATACTGTGTATTTGAAAACTGATATATTGGTCGGGCTCTAGTAGTTACTAGTTACTTTACAAATTAAGACTTTTGCACACTAACTTACTTTTACTTAAGTCTTATTTTCCATGCAGGACTTTTATTATTAGTACTTATTAGTGTATTAGTACTTCGACTTAAGTAAAGGACCTGAATACTTCTTCCACCGCTGACCATGGTAACTGGACTGTGCGGGTGATGTCTGCATTCTTCTTTCTTTCTAAATGTCACTCAGATCAGCCTCCTGAAAATGTGGCCCCCAGAACAGTATAGTTGCATAGCCCTGCTGTAAGCTTTGTACCGTCACATGTACCTGGGCTTGTACTGTATATGCAGGGTAAAGAGCCAGAGGCATGAAGTGGAAAAGATTTAAATTCAGGCCACCAAAAATGTACTTTGGCAACCTGATTAAGGAGCAGGGTGGCCCATGCGTCAAGTGTTTGAATATATTAGCATCTATCCCTGTTATTGTATGCTATTTAAGCAATAAAATTGCCACTTTGTCTGAACATAAAACCTTGTATTTACTAATGCGATTTACTATAAAGCAGAAGTATTTCTTACAGTACGTACACACTGCCACCGACTTGAGCTTCTCAAGTTACAGGAAGTCATTCATTTTCAATAGAAGCTTCTCTCAGCTGCAAGGAGCGGAAAATCTGTCGGGCTCACGTTTTGAGCATCAATCAGAAAGTTGAAATTAGGTCAACATTATGGTAAGGAGCTATGACGCGGTGCAGCGGCTAACGGCGGCAACCAATCAGAATATAGGTGTCCTTCGCGCTGGCTGAAACATACGATGTGAACTTTCGTTCCTGCTAAAAAATAATTCTGAGAAAATGGAGGAAAAGCTCATAATTGCCATTGCTGGGTTACCTATCATTTATGATATAACGTTGTTTGCATGTAGGGCCCAGTTCACTTGGTCTCTAATGGTCCCTCACAGTGAAGTCCTGCACGGATCACTAGGTTAGTCTGGCGGCTGCTCGCTCTGCACGCCGCTACGGCTCAGCGGCTAACGAGTGAGCTAACTGCTAATTTATAAAAGGTTTCTAGTGTCAGTGTATTGGCCGTGCCGTGGCTGTGTGAGCTTCTCCCGGTTGAACAGAGAATGCCACGTCAGAGCGGCCAACGCGTCAAAAAGCTTCTTTTTGACAAGCGTCCTTCACAGGGCGGCCAGGGCTTCTTTGCAGCTCAAGTCAGTGGCGCTGTGTACGTACAGTTATCCGATTACTCCCTTAATTACTACAATAATCCGTAGCTGCAGCCCTACTTTTACTTTGAACCAAAACCATGATCTTTTCCTAAATCTAACCAAGTAGTTTGGTTTCACAATGTAAACCACTTGGTCGGATATGAGGCCGTGTTGGCGTTGAAGATGTGATTGTAACAGTAATAAGTTCAACAGTAGAGTCGAGATTCTGATTCTGTTGTTTTTTTACATGGAACTCCAGCCTGCTTCCTACCCACCGCCCAGAGTGCCTGGAGAACTCTACTCCATCAAGAAATCAGGGTTACATGAGCATGCTGGGTTAAAATAATCATCTGGTGCTGCCACCCTGTAAAGAATCCTCTCAGAGCTTTAATGACATAGGATATGTGTTCTACAGGTTGCTGCAATGAGAAGGTCTGGGAAAGAGGGGAAAATAATTTGTTTTTTGATCTTGTTGCCGACAACCACTCCTCTTCCTGCTGAACAGTCCCAAATGAAGCAACACTCAATTTTCATTGAAACCGCACACCTACGTACATTACCATACTGCCTGTCTCACACTGATGACACTGTACATTGCAGCACTTGGTGTACAGTTGTATTTCGCATTAAGCGTCCACACTACAGACACCTCGGACAAACCACAATAGTTCCATAGGCTAATGTTACACAACCCAGTGCCCTAGTAGCCTGAGTCAGCCCATTATGGTGTAATAGCATGCATCACTTCAGGAAGAGGGTGTGGGCCCAGGTTTACAGTCCCAGTCCAGGTAGACGATAAGTCAAGAGTCCCCTCCCAGGCCACAAATCTTGGGTTCAGAGTTCAACATATGAATGCACAATGTAATCTGTAGACAAACAGCCCAGCCCTCTGTACAGTCATCAAGGTAAATATTGTAGAGCGTCTGATGGCCAGTGTAGGTTTCAACAATGCTGATGACCTGCCAGTGGAGGATATTACACCAACAGTTATTGCTGCATAACATGTCTGGGCCTTTTGTTTGCGAAGGGAACACCTATAATTAATTCAGCCACACATTTGGCTACTTGGAAAGACCATGTGGAGGAGGATTACAGTCAAGGTTGTCAGCCTAGTGGCTGGAGGCCAGGAGTGGGAGACAGATAGAGAAAAGGGGGGGGGCAGCACAGACGAAAAGAGAGACGTACAAGACCCCTGCGGTGAATGAGACTGCCTACTTATCAGCCGTGAGCGTGATGTGCAAACAGAGGCCTTTCAGGTCTGCCAGGCACACAATAGCTTTGTTTGCTATGCAATAGAAACCAGTTGTTCGCTGCTGAGTCAATATTTACTGCCTAATGGAATGTGTGCTCTACTACTACCCCTGCTCAACAACACCAGATTGGAAGAGGGACTTATTACCTCCCCTCTCTTGTCTTTCAAACCCCCCCATCATCCTGTGTCCCTCTTTGTCCTTCCCTCCCTTTCCTTTATCTTACCCTTCCTATCCTCTCATCCTTTACTTCCTTTACTCCCCCCTGCGCTATCAGAGTTTTCTTCCTCCCTATTCCCCCCGTTATCCTTCCCTCCCCTATTCTGTCAATCCTATATCATATCTCTTGCATCTGCAGAAAAACAGTAATGGAAACTCAATATAAGGCCTAGGACTGATTGAACAAACTCTGCTATAAAAACAACAAAAGATTCTGAGTAAGTTGGACAAATGGAATCCAGAGTATTCTTAGTTGTAGTAAAAAAACAAAACAAGTGGAGTAGTTGAAAAAATGAGTGGGAGTGGACAATCTTCTGTTTATGGAGGCCAATATCCTACCAAGGCCGTGGCTCTGACAGAGGGAGGGAGAGATAGCTCAGCGATGAGATCACTGTGCTGACAGAATGATCCCTTTGTGCTCGAGCCCAGTGGTAGGCAGTAAATGCATTACATGTGGTATTTACGCCGTGGCTGCTGATAAACTGCAGCTAATCACAATTTTCCTAAAGGTGCATACAGGCAATTGTGCACAAAAACACCGACGTGTCTCCCCCTGTTGACACTATTTCTGCTCCCGCTGTGTATTGATTCTGAACCTGAATCTTGCCCTGACACACAAACGTTGCACACACCTTTGCCCAGGTGTGAAAGAATAACTAGAGGCATGACACACTTGTCCGAGTCCTATGAAGGTGTTTTTTTTTTTTTTTTCTACCAGCCACAACGACAATCCATTCCTTTCAGTCATGCTTCAGTATCGTTTCCTTACAGCCCAGAGGATTACTGAGGAGAGGACAGTTGTGGGAGTGATGGTGCCGGTGTGTGTGTGTGTGTGGGGGGGGGGTTTCCATAGTGACACCAAGGCAATGAAAAGATTGGACCAGTGGAGTGTGCAGTGGGTGCCTGTGTGTGCGCGTGTGTGTTTGCGCGTGTGTGCGTGCGTGTATATGTGCATGGAGTCGGAGTCCAGCTCTATAGCTCTAGGTTGAGACACAGTGGAACCATTCTTGATCTACTATCTGCCCCCCAAGGCCTTCACTCTTAAATCAGAGCCAGCTTGCAGAGCTCGGATCCCTGCAGGGTTTTTCTTTTGCACCCAAATCACTAAGTGGTATAAAAAGACACAAATAATTCTTATTCTAATAGTTTTATACTATCTCTCCCCCCCCATTATAGTCGTTTTAATTTTGTGTCCAACAACTTCCCCCAAAGTGACGATGAAAAAGCCCGAACGGATGGCTTTGAGTTGTTTGTTAATGGTTCCATGCTGGCCAAGGGATAAACAATTAGGATGAGACACATTCAGTGTCTAATTATCGGAGCGGAGATTAAATGTTTAACAAGCCAAATCCTCCCCATATACGGGCATTACATCCGTCCACGTTCCGAAAACAAAATCAAAAACTGCTGCTGTTATCGACTCGCGTTGCACCGTGAGCGGGATTCATCACTATTATTTAACCAGGGCAGTTAGTGCCTCATCTAATCGCCTTTCACAGCTATATTCCAGTGAACCTGCCCTCACACCGAGTCCATTGACGGGGCACTGATTGTGGTTCGGTTTGGTCAAAGTGCTTTTAACGGTAATTTGTCAATGAAATGATTTAAACGCGTGTGCAGTATGTGTAAAGATTCCCTGAGTCTGCCCTGAGCATACATTACAAGAGGAATCATTGTCAAAGGGGCCTTGATTGTGCTGAGCCTATGTTAATGAAATCTGGTCTTTCACAGAGTTGACACTTAATGAAGACTATGATGTGGGCGCAGGCGTCTGAAAGAACTGCCTCAAATTAGAGCTGGAATTCTAAATCTGGTGTTATACCTTGAAGAGCAATTTAAAGATAAGACAATTTCTCATTTGGCATATGAAATAATTAATTCTTCCTTTGGTAGAAATATCTTAACAAGGCTACTTGGTATGCATATAAAATTTCAAATTGTAAAAATCAAATTAGCATTATTAACTTATAAGAGTGTAAGATTGCATCTATTCTCTTTTCAAAAGGTACCACAGAGTTGAATTGATAATTAAGTAATGAAATGAAAATGTATGATCTAATCATTGGCAGACCGTATTAGCACAGCAGTTTTCCGAGGTTTCAGATAGCAACGTGGAGGGGGCTCGAACCCCCTAAAAATGACATAAGCCATTAAGAATTGAGTTACAGTGGTGATTTATTGGCGTGGAGTCCCATTGTAATGAGCTCAAAGCAGGTCAAACAAATCTGGTTTGGGCCTCAGTTTGCATTATAGTGAAACGCATCAATACACCTGAAACTTGCTTATAGGCACAGCATGCGCCTGCATGCTCACAATCACAATGCTAACATACTAAAGCTAAGTGTAGTGTGTTAGCATTAGGGTCGGGTACCGTTCACATTTTTTCATACCGGTACCTTAAAATGTTCACCCATATTTCACATGTAGAAATAATTCCAAACCTATTCATCCTATTTACTTTGAACATTGCTATTTATTTATAACATTTTAAAAATTTGACCTGATACAGCGAGCCCCAGTGTCATCACAAGTGAATGATTTGAATAGCAAAGGTTATTTATTAGCATTTGTTTCATTGTTAAACAAAGACAGGTTGCTCCCCCGCAGGTAGTTTCTGCTTTTGTCGATACGTTTCAATGCGTTTCAATATTTGGCCTGATGCAAGCAGGCACAGTGACTGTAAAAAAGCAGCGCTTCAGCTTCACTGCCTCATAGCAGGTTAAATGGAGCGGAGGGCAATCCCTCTCCTCTGTGCTGCAGGTTGTTCTTCCCCCTCTAAACCCATCGCTTCATGGTGTTCCAGCTTAAAGCTTTACCCTGTGGGGTCCCAACCGGCTGGAATAAAACACAAGTGGATGCGGCAGGTTGCCATGGAAACTTAATAAGCCAGCAGTTGTAGTGAGAGAAGGAGTCAACTACAGCACCCAGTGAAGCGTGCGCCTAAAGGCAATAAATTGAATGCTTTGGAGGGGAAGAAGACAGAGAAAAAAAGAGGCAAGGTGGACCGTGTGTTATTGTGAAATAACCTTTTTAAGTTGAAATTAAATATTTTGTCAGCGGTGTGAGGCTCTGGGCTGCCTCCCCCCCTCTTAGACGTGCCTGCCAGGGCTGGAGGTTAAACGGCTGTCTGCATTGTCACGAGGATGCTCTCGGGGTGACCGGGCCGCCTTCTGCTGCGTGTCACAACTGCTGACCGCGGGACGCCTGGCTTCTTTGCTTTTTTACATTTTTTTTTTTCCTTCAACCTCACCTACAGCTGTCATTGCTTTGACTGTCAGGCCATTACGCACACTCGTCTCCAGGGCGCAATTGATGTGCTGTTGGCTGTCACAGCTCAAAAGCCTCCAACACACCACCTGATTGCCAAGCATCCTTAATGCCGCGTAAATCTTTCATTAACCGCCAATCTATCATTAATTATCGGCTCCTGGCATTTATGGATAGGTGGGGAGATTGATAGGGGGCGATAAGGGATGGCTTTAGAGGTAGTGTTGACTGTTTAGGGAACCATTCTATAATGACTCACCACAAGGAGGAGCCTTCTTAACTTTCATTTACTGGGGGGGCCCTGCTCGCCACTCGCCAGAGGTGTTGTTCATCTGTCTAGCTAACCCGATAACATTAGTCCTCACAGCGGCTGGAAAACAGCTTTATCTTCATTCTGCGTGTCTCTCAGGGTCCATCTCCATATGTTTTTGGACAGCTCGATGATCATCTCTCTAACTCCACGGGCTCTTCATTTCCCCCCCCCAGCCTCTTAAAAGAAACAAATTAATTCCCCTCTGAGACTTAAGCCCTGCACCAACCAATGTGTGCCTGCCTGTGAATGTGTGTGTGTTCCACTTAAAGGTGAGGTATCTGCTTTTGATTCCGGGGCAGTTGACAGCTCTGTTGGCCGGAAAGCCTTCTGTTATCTGGCTATGCATAGGATTAGCTGTCAGCTACCTGCTGCAGTAAAGAAACAAATAGAATGAGTTCCATTATAAGGGCAGTGTCCCGCTGCATAAAACCAGGCCTTGTGCGACTATAAATCACCAGGAAAGCTTGGCCTAAATGTGCCAGCAAAAGCACTGTAACATCTTCCTTCTCGCTTTTTACACCCTAATTCTCCTAGGACCACCCCCCTTCCCACCCCTTCTCCAACGACCTAACACTATTTACAGCTTCTCAGATGCTTAAGCCACCAAAATATAGCGTTGTTTTATCTTTAGACAAGTCGATAAGGCAGCATATTGGTTTTCTGCTAAGAGCTACGGATTGTGCTGCATGTATTGACTCATCAGTTGGGCAGTTCAGACTACAGCTCCGGGAGAGAGAGACAGAGAGAGACGCATGCACACACACACACACACACACACACACACACACAGAGTCCTTGGTCTGCTCACAGTGTTTAATTTGTTGACATTCACCTAGTGTAGAGAAAGATATTAAAACTAAGAACAGGGATCACACCTTGGATAACACAATGTAACAGGAGTGGGGGGGGGGGAAACATGGAAAGAGAGAGAGGGGAATAGACATGGAATGAACACTCCTCCAGAGTGCTTTATCCTGCATTGTCACTTGTTATCCCAGCAGTCTACTTGATATTTAGTGACAAAAACTACATTAGGGCTGCCTTCCTATCGCTGCTGCCCCCCCCCTGCAATGCACAAATAGTAGGGGAGGGAATCACCAGAGGCCCCAAGATACGATATTGTCACCATACTTATGTGACAATACAATATTATTGTGATTGTAAACATAATGCACTATTTTGCCATGTAATGCAATTAATTAGTTTTTTCCTCAACTTATTACTTCCAGATTATATCCTCTAATGGAAAGCAATTAAGGTATGATTTATCTAAAAAGATACATTTCTCATCTCATTGTTCATCTCACTTCAATTTTATTGTTTTTAAAGTTGTGCAATTTATATAATAAAAAGATCCATACTTGGCAGTAGGGCAGGGGGATACGGAGGAAATCAAATATCACAATATTTTTGACCAAATACCTCAATATCGATACCGCAACAATACTATAGAGTTGACTATTGGTGCTTTAACAAAATATTTACACTCAGTCTGGTAAGTTCAGAAAATGACATCAATTTACTGTAATGCAGCCTTTAAAACCAGGAAAAGACAACACTTATGCCATATTACAATATGACAATATCTAGTCACATATCACGATATCTAGTCACGTATCACGATATCCATATAATATCGATACTTCTCAACACTACTTGGCAGCTGTGTATCAATATAGTATTGCCAGGGAAAATATTGCAATACTATCCTGTGTCTTCCCCCCCACCCCTAACAAAATCTCTTGTCTTCCACTACAAGCTGATGAAAATGAGCCGCATCAGGGGAAATCTGCATCGCTCAAGGTTTCACAGTGGAGGTCAATGTCAGGGCCAGAGGAGGAAGGACAATGATTGGCTCACAGGCCAGCAGACAGACGGACTCGTTACATCGGTCATTATTCCAGCTCATGTCACAGTGGAATGAGAGAACTCAGCAGGTTTCATTAAAAGCCCGACAGTTGGCCGCTCGGCCGCGCAGCTAGTTGTTCAGTCGACTGGTTGGCCAGTGGATTATGGGAAGAGCTGCGTAGAGGGTTATTGGAGGTGGTTGACAGAAAATGACCTCAGTGTGTTTTGGCCCACAGAGGTTATTATATGTTGTTGCACTGAGGGCTCACAAAGGGCCAGCCTGGACTGCGGCTCGGCCTATCCATTTATTATGGACTGGGCTGATGTAAACAGAGCCATCCAGAGGCTCAGGAAACCAGTGGACATCTGGCAGTCAAAATAAGGTTTGGGTCACTGTCATTGGAAACAATCAGGGCTGTCAGAATTAAAGTGATAATACCGTTGGTGTAACAAGTTAACATTTATTCATTTTTAACAGAACTCATTTTTTTTTACGCGTGATTAACACACACGTTCTGTGATCTGTACCTCGGGCCACACCGTAGTTTGGGAAATCAGGAAGCGATGCCACAGTAACCTGAAACATCCATGGCTGTAACATTGTAAATGGCTAGCAGAAATGGTAAAGTGCCAAATCCGTCGTCTGGCTCGTTGTGGCAGAATAGAAACGACTTTAACTTAAGATATGAAACTGAAATTCCTTTTGAACAATAACACATTAACAAAAAATAGTCAGTGTTGCCAACAGGGACGTTGTAGAGCGCCCTCTGGTGGACAGACTATGCAACCCCATCACTCATGGTTGACTTTTTGGAAATATTCAATTATCAGAATTATTTATTTGTCATTCTAAATGATTCTGATGAATATATACCCTCAGTCTGTTTTTTGAAATACATTGGGAACGGATAAAAATATTAATTTGAGATAAATCACAAGTTAAATATGGACAATCATGTGATTAATCACGATTAAATATTTTAATCGATTGACTGCTTTGCTTCCGGATCTTGATTTTAGTACATAATTCCATTCCATCACAAATAAATGGCTTGCAAAAGATGTTCAGCCTCCAAAGACTTGACTCTGCTGGCAGCACACTCCCGTGGAGAGTTTGTGTGCTAGCCCAGGGGAGACAAGCAAGGAGCTTTTAGCAGAAAGACACAAAAGCAAAATTAGGAATCACGTAGCGTGGCTTTACAGGTACTCTTTCAAATGACTCCATGGAGCCCTTCAGGCGACTGTCAGCTGAAACCCTCACTGGAGACATACAGCTTATATGCCCTCTGTGTTTCACAGCCCTGGAGCAGATGGTTATGATATGGATTACACTGACAGTAAGTCAATAAGACCCAGATCCTGGGTTTACACTGGATTAGTCAATTGTCTCTCTCTGCCTCCTTTTTATGATTTTTGTTTTCTGATTGCTCACGCCTCTCTGCTCTTCAGCTCAGTTTGAAGCTGCGTTGAGTAGTCTTCTTTGAAGTGGAAGTAGTGAAGCAGAACTTTAGAAATACCAAAACCAGACTGTGAAATGATGTTCTGAGGCCTTTTTTTCAGAAGAAGCTCATTCTAAAACTGCTGAAACCTCACAGTCGTGCACACCGCGCTCCCGACACAAATCTTGTTTATTGCTTCCATGCCATATGTTACATGTCCACATGCTTTTACTCTGATATACGATATATGTACCCAACTCACAGACCAGCTTTGGTTACAATTAACCAATGTGCCATCCAACCAGAGTGCAGCAATTAAACGCCATCCAATCAGATTTGTGTGACAAACAGACGCCTTTCATCACAGCAGGGATCCAGACGGCTCCGTGCAGCCCACCTGCCCCGAGCGCTGTCTCAGGGATAGTCTGGAATAGCTAATTAGGCAGCGCTGCTGCAGAACATCCAGCACGGGACACTCAACGCCAAACCAGTGAGAGTTAAAAAATTCCTCTTGATCTCGTCATCAAGCCTCGCTGTTTTCAACGTGTCAGCGTTCTCGCTTTTGATCCGTCGTCAGCGCACACAGAGAAGAGAGAGGAGCATTTTTGGTTTGTTTTACAGAGTTTCACTGGAGTTTTGTAGGCCCCTGCTGTGCACATTGCACCAAATGCTTTTCAAATGCAGTCCCACTCAGGGAAGAGGGGGGGAGGGGGCTGGACTTGGGACATCAAAATGTAGTTTTTTTGTAAACGTTGGACTCGTCTGCGCTCATCTGTTATGTCAAAAAATTATTCAGGAGGTGATCGGCTGAGCAGCTACACGGCTTTGAGCTGCAGGAAGTGCACTTCAAAGTGTCCCAGCTGCAAAACTCTTTGGATAAACTTTTGTCAGAAAACGCTCAGCTAGTAGCTATTATTCCAGGTTTTGTTCATGCAAAAGCACGGAGGCGTGGGGGTGGGTGTTATTTTACCACAGCAGTGATAGAAATATATAATTAAATAAAACAAAAGCAGTGAGCTAAGTCGCCTCTTGCAAAGCTGCAAACAGCCAAAACTCATCTCTGTCCTGATGTGAGAGGAGAGAAGTGTTGAGTACTCTCACAGCTGGAAAACAATACCACAACAAATAATGTATGAGGGGCCAGCAGAGGGGGAGCAAACTGCAGCCAACACAAATAGGAATTATTCATTATACATGCTCTATTCAGAGTATGTGTGAGGCGAGCTCAAGCCTGTTAATATGCAGCTTTTCCATAAGTCAGGCGGGGCACCTCACCTTTTGGGTGCCTGAGAAAACTGTCTGAACCCACCCCTCTTTAGCTTTCCCTTTCTGTCTTCTTTCACCCCCCTACATTCCAGCCTCACAATAAACAAATTTCATGTTGTGTATTGTATTATGAATATGTTTACAGTCGGGAAGCTGAAACGCTCTTTCTCTGTCTGCTTTTTTGAATGTCTGGCCTTGATAAGCAAAAAGCATACATTGGGCCTCAAACTGAAGAGCTCATCAGTCGTGACATACCATTAGTGTTCAAAAGGCCAATTACAAAAACCTACAAGGCACTCAGAGTCACTAAACGCCAGACTTCGATTGGAGCCTGACCTCACTGTGATTTGCGTGCACAGCTAAGCACCAAATAATAGATAGAAGATCTTTAACATAATTACGCCTTAATGGATGGCGAAGCCACGTTGTCAAAAATTGATATGCAGGCCTCGACAGCGTTTAAGGGGAAATGGCAAAGCACATTTATCTTCACGTCAAAGAGAAACCGAGAGAAAGAGGGCTGATGGAGGAATGACATGCTGGTATGACACCACCCTCTGTAAGATCATCTCCCATCAAGCAATTCTGTGGCAAGTGCTATCTAGTCTAATTGCAGTGAATACCCCCCCCCACCCTTTTATATAATCATACCCTTGCCACTCTGTTGACAAAGCCAGATGAAGTTTTACCAGCCATATTAGCAGCAATATTGACCAACTTCTCCAAGGTGACCGCCAATAATGGTGGTCAGCTCCAGTCCGCTGCATTTAGCAGAGACCTTTTTTGTGAAGTCAGCCCCATTAAGTCAGGGATAATTGTGTGTGTGTTTTCCATGGTGAATATTTGATCTGCTGTTTGCCCTTTGCCGGCCACACAGTGCAGAATAATGGCTCCCTTTGAGCGGCACGAGGCAAAACCTTGGGCTCCGTTGGCCCAGTAAGAGGCCAACCCAATTACTCTATCAATTATTAATTCATCATAAAGGTCGTCCCTTTGCTCTATTATCCACACCAGTCTGAGCATGCCAATGTCATGAGTGTTAACAGGGCCTTTAGGTCAAAAACCACCCAGACACAGATGAACACTATACACACTGCAGAGGACTTGACAGACTCCTCCAATAGTCAGAACTGGTAAGGAATCACAGTATGTGTATAATTACTGAGGGCTGTAACAGTATTTTAAAATGGGATAGTATTGTACAATTCAATTTTATTTATGTAACGCCAAATCACAACAACAGTTATCTCACTGCGCTTTTCATAAAAGAGCACGTCTAGACCGTACTCTGTGATGTTATTTACAGAAACCCAACAGTTCCCACCAAGAGCAAGCACTAGGCGACAGAGGCAAGGAAAAACGTCCTTTAAGAGGCAGAAACCTGGAGCAGAACCATGGCTCAGGGTGGACGGTCATCTGCCTCGACCGATTGGGGGTGAAACAAAGAGACAAACAGAGAAAGAGAGAAAAAGACAGACAGTTAAGAGCCAGACATGGAGAATTGTAGCAGAGGGTGTGGAGCAGGAACATGGAGGCAACAGGTGACTTCAACCACACACTCCACAGCTCCAGAGCCAGAAACACCTGCAGGAAGTGATAGGAGGAGAGAGGAGAGGGGCGAGAGAGCACAAGACTCTGGGAAAGGGAAGAAGTTGAGTTAGTAACATGCATTAACGGGATGAAGTTGCATAAGATTATATTATAAGTGGTAAAAAAATTAGCACTTTGACTTTTGTCTTCCGACCATTTTGAAACCTCATCGCACTCTTTAGAAAGAACAATTGACACATTTGCTAGCTAACAAAGACCTAAAATGGAGCAGCTTACTACACAGCTAGCAACTAGCACTGGTGGACAAACCTTTTAGCAGCAAATGTGAACCAAATCTGAATCCTTACCATATTTGTTTCTTGTACTATATTTGGGAGATGAATTGAAATTTAACATGTGAGCAATTAGGGCTGGGCAATACTGAGAAAATAAGTATCCTGATATTCTCGACCAAATATCACGATATCAATACAACGTTGATATATTGCACAGCTCTATAAGCAATTGTAATGTTTGTGTGATACAGGTTAGCTACATTCTTTAGCTGCATTTGCTGGCTGGAATTTCCCAGGATGTTTGTGACATAATGCCGCATTTATGCAATTAGTAATGGGCGATAGAAACTCTATGCAATATAAACAATACAATATTGGCCTACAAATGCAATTTAATTAAAATCTCTATCGCGATTGCATCATGCAATCTAACCATGAAATTTAGAGCCACGAGCTGTAACCTTTCTCTTAACCCTTGGGTTGTCTTCCTGTCAAAATTGAAAATCAACACTTTTCTTGAGGCTTTTTATCGATTTTTAAACTTTTGCTTACGTTTTTGTCTCTTTTCAAAACTTCTGATGCTTTTTTGACATTTCAACACTACGTAACACTAACTTATTAACTTTAGTTTTACAGTTATTTTTGGAATTTATGGTCAATAACCCTAATTTAAAGGAAATTATACCTAATGTTTGAGTTAAAAAAGCAAAAATTAGGAATTATTTAGACTAAAATTAAAGGAATGGATGTTGATGGATAATCCCAGACTGGAATATGTCAACTTTTACTCAATACTATTTCAAAAACACTTCCATTTTTTTTTTTTTTTTTTTAATGCTATAAAATTGAATAAGACGCCCCAAAATGAATGAAAGTAGAGATGTTTACTTGCCAAAGAGCGTTGTGTGGAATCAATCATATTTTGGGGAGTTAAAAAGAACATTGATATAGGAAAACAGGTCAATTTGACCCGAGGACAACATGAGGGTTAATACAAGGAAATAATAATAATAATAATAATAATAATAATAATAATAATAAACTGTGGCTATAAAAAGACATTTAGGTGACAAAATGAATACTGCCATTTGGTCATGATTTAGGTAGAGACCTTTCTACGCTTGTTTTAAACTAAAAAATGAGAGGGAAGTAAAACCAGATTTTTTAAATTTTTTGTAAAGAGAATTCGGTTTTCATGTGTAGACTCTGATTCCGTCATAGGACCCTACTTGAACTTTGGACCAGTGGTGGGTTTGTGGTCCTGTGTGGCTACGTGTCACTGCTAACGTGGCTAATGTTGAATGTGTTGTCTGGTTTGACCTTTTAGCTAATGGTGCTGGCACTCCTTAGCAAAGGCCACATTATTCATTTCAACCAATCACTGCTCCCTGCATTCACTGTCTGCGTACTGGTGACTGAATGAAACAAGCCACCAAGGATCAGAATCCCGTAGCATTTGGGCCATTCCACAAATAATAATGTGGCCAGTGATGGCGATAATCAGTTTCACAGTGAATGTGATAGCGTGCCATGACATGACCTTTTATCAGGCCTGAAATTTATGAGCGCTACGTCTAGGTTATATTACAACATCAATATTTATGATAATAACATCGAAGTGTGTTATCACCCTCTCCATCTGAAACACACCACCTGTATTTTTAGTGTACTGTCAACAACTACTGCGAATGCAGTTTGGGGACTTGGACGGCGTGAAAGATCAAACCAACAACTTATCACACATGTACTGCAAAGCAGATTTTCAATTACGATGCAAAGCAGTCTACTTTGGTAATTACGAATTGCCAAGGCTGTCTTCATTAAATTGCATTATTTGTCATATTAGCATTAAGTGCATAATAAAATATGATTATCTGTAATTATTCCCATAAATTACTTTTAGACTACTGATCACCAAGGACATAACACAACGCAGAGTCTGTGGTGTATTTTTCCTTCTTTTCCAAATTGACTGTCCTGTTCAGAAATGCATCCCCCAAACTAAACTAGCATTAATATTCTATTCCCACACATCCCATCTGTTGAAGAGTTTACAAAAACTCTCCTCAAACTTTCCTTTCCTCTTCTATTGACACAGTAATACATTACGTTGCTCCAGTAAAATGTGGCGATTATGAAGAAGTGTGAGCACAGAGCTGTTGTAACTTGACAGCTTAAATACCAAATGTTCCTTCATTATTATTCATTTTCAGGCAATGTAAAAACAAAATGAGGGTGTAAGCAGCATTAATGATATCATAATTCAGCAACAAGCATACTTCTACATTCACTTCAGTTTTATTTATAGTGTCAAATCAAAACAGACGCTGTCTCAGGACATTACTTCCAGATAGAGTAGGTCTAGACCACAATTTAGAGAGACACAACAACAATCCCCCCCAGGAGCAAACAACAGGCAGAAACCTTGGACAGAGCCTGGCTCTAGATGGGTGACGGGAGAGGGAGGGAGGGAGGGAGGGAGGGAGGGAGGGAGAGAATGGTGATGGTTGTGCCAGTAACAAGGGGAACTAAGAAATGTAGATTAATGACTGCTTTTACAACTGAAACATAGACCTACACACATCTTTCAATTCATTTCTGGTCATTTGGAAACCAAAACGGAGACCTACACACATCTTGCAAGTCATTTCTGCTCATTTGGAAACATTAGATGGGGCATTGTCATGCAGTGTGTCAAATTGCCATGGCAACATGGGAAAAGAAAAAGGCAACATGTTTGGAAAGAAAAAAAATATGCCAGATCTTTTTGTGGACTTGGTGAGGTAGTGGACCAGCCTGCCAGCCGCCGGTGGAGGAGAGAAAAACCGTCAAAGTGTGTGTGTGTGCGCGCGCGTGTTTGGAACTGCTGACTGGAAAAATGTGGGTTTCTTCAAGAGCTCACAAAGCCATGAAAGCATGTGATGACAGAGTCTGGTGAACACACTCAATCACTCATGAACACACACACACACACACACACACACACACACAGCTAAGCTTCTTTAAATGTTGTTACAACTACCTGCCTGGAATATGAGAACTGTTTGAAATCTGTGATACAATCTTGTAGCCAATGTAGGTGTTTTGTAGTGTAATTGTGGTCTCAAATTATATTGCAGTTAATAGAAAAAAAATAAATTAGCTATAAGTATCCTTTAAAACCTGTACAAACATGTTTCTGTGCAGTTGTTACTCATTTTGTTACTCTCATCTATTAAGGCCCAAAAAGACCAAAAATAAACAAAAGTACAGTCTTGTGTTTATATTTAGACACCCTGGGCTGTCGACTGAATATTCCTCGGTGATGGGTAAACTGAGAGTTCCACTTTACATAAAAGCCCTGAGAATCCAGTGACTGGCATGTTGCTGCACAAGAACCATTTTTAATAATCAAATTCCCCTGTGGCTTGAGTAAGAAATATGTGTGCCTGTGTGTCTGTTTGTTCCTGTTCTCATTAAGATCTACACTACAGGGCTCTGCTTCAATGTTGTTTCCTGTATAGCCCATTACTGCTACCTGCCCCGGGGTTGGAAGTTGAAGCCTGAGACAAACAACGAGCCGTGTGCAGGAAAATGCACCCGGGAGATTAGCGTGGCGAGGAAATCGAGGTGTGTAAGAGGGGTGAACTTAAGGTTGTGTCAACCTGAGGCCATAATGGGCTATTGTGGAAAGACGATTTCCAGCCAGGGTTTTAGTGTGGGGGCAGGGGACAAAAAAGATAGGGGGGGGGGGGTATGGTATATACATATATAATATAAAAATAGAATTTAATTCTGAAATTACAGACATAATGTCACTTTTTTTAATCTGCAAGGACAATAATGGAAGGTGTGTATAGGCTGAATAGAAAGTTGGGTTCTCATTCAAACTAGAGCCCGACCAATACCAATACAAATATTTGGTTATTTAAAAATCTGAAATTCAGATATACCGGCCGATATATATATTTATAAAAAGAAATATATATATATATATATATATATATATATATATACACTTTTTTAAAATACAGAAACGCATTAAAAAAAAAAAGATTTCCCTAACATGAGTTATTTGGAGATATTTGAGTTCTCACTAAAATAATGTGATAATTTGTTTTATTGTCACAACCAAGTGGAGGAACATCAAATATATTAAAGTTCTGATAAATAAAATGTATATAAATACAAACTTAAGATATGAAACTTAAAGTCCTTTGAACAAAAACACAATAACAAAAAATAATACGACAGGGACGTTATAGAGCGTCCTCTGGTGGACAAACTATGCAACGGCAACACTCATAACATGGTTGATCGACCGCTTTTATTCTTTTTTAATTAATATTCATTAAATCATTAATTATAAATTCATTCATCACAATCGTTTGTCATTATAAAATGATTCTGATGAATAAATATTACATTTGTTATTGGCCATTATTAATGCAGATACCGATGGATTGGGAAATGCCTAATATCAGCCTTGTGTGGGCTCTAATTCCATTCTGTTTATAATAGCCGTGGTATGAATATTATCGTACACTTGCTACAGCCGATTTTGTCCGACAGCAGCGGTTCACAAGGTGTTGCAAAATTACATTTTACCACGGTGTGAAACCTCGGCGTGGTCAAGACTTAAAGTCACGGGTTTAGCTTCCAGTTAAAACTGCCCTGTCCTATTCTGTAATTCCATGACCCCCCCCGTGTGATTTTACTGTGGTTGCTCACAATTGCCTGGTGTACCTGAGCACCCATAGAATCTGCACCTGTGTCAGTTGAACCATTTAAATTTGCAGGGAAGAGAGAGCCTGCATGTTTAACTAGGGATCGACCCATACTGGTTTTCCAAGGCTGATGATTTGATATTTAATGCATTAAGTCAGACTCAGTTGTGAGTGAAACTAAAGCAGAGGGTCAGCCACAGATCTGTAGCTGAGCCAAACTAGCACACTTTTTAATGAATTAACTTTATTGGTTCTCAGTCAAATAAAACGCTGATACAGATGATCTGCAAACTGCCATAAAACGGCCGGATGATCAGCCCAAGCCGGTAATCGGTCTATCCCTAGTCTGTACTGACACTGTAAACTAAGAAACAAGCAGTACTTTCCATCTGCGTGATTATGACAAGCCCGGTCTGTCTGACTATTTCTGTGTTGTGCCAATTTCAATTTAGCAGGTGTCGGTGGGAACGGCTCACACTGATACTGTCAGTC
The DNA here is from genome assembly GCA_026937815.1 of Etheostoma perlongum. Lineage (NCBI taxonomy): Eukaryota > Metazoa > Chordata > Actinopteri > Perciformes > Percidae > Etheostoma > Etheostoma perlongum. Next base: position 3,660,509 of record CM049392.1, on the reverse strand, counting down.
ACCATGTTTTCCAATTACCATAGCCTGCACGCCAACGTGATTGCCTGATAGGTGCTGTATTTCCGTGGCAATTATTATTATTATTCTGATTATGTCAATCATTTCACTCTCCGCTCCATGTGGCATCAAATAGCAGTAGCTCGAGCTGCTCGCTTTTTATTTCCCCTCATGTGTCTGATGGCTGTTTGAGGTATATTCTCTCTTTTTACAGTAGAGAAAACTTTTTAAAAATTCATGGTCTGTTCGCCTCTAGCGCCATTACCTTTGAGCTTGGTAGCTCATTCTAAATTACTAACGGCTTGTATATGGTCCCCATAATGATAATTTTCGCTCTCTGTCAGTAATAATTGCGAGGTTAGTTCTATTTTAGTGCAAGCTCAGGGCTTTCAGTTTTATCTTGCTACTTCTTGTATTATTCATGTCATCCTCGTGTCTTTGACTTTTCCTACAGCGCCCCCCCATTTAAACCGCAATTACTACTATTACCACTTCTACACTCCTCTGGTTAAAAAAAAAGCTATTTTCTTCATTATCATCGCCACCGCCACCATCATCATCTATTTCCTACATGATTCAATTAGTGAGCCATCAGATAAAAGGTCACAGCTGTAATCAGTGCATTGAGAACCTGTTTTTCCCCCCTCTCTTTTTCTTTCTTTGCACCTTTCCACTGTGCCTGGCGTTACATCTAAGGGTGGCTAATGACCTTGCACTTTTGAACTAACGCAGTATCCGTGGCAACACATGCATTTGTCTGCGAGGCGTTTGAGTTCATACAGAATCAGTGGAAATGCGGATATTGGCAAGGCGTCATTTGCACCCTCTTCTGAATCCAGCCTGTTTCCTTTTTTTTTTTTTCTCAAATTTGTTCCACACTCTTACAAATGGATTGAACGGACTCACGTCTGTTGCAAATGTTCAATATTTAAACTCGTGTCAGGACTCCAGACTGCAGTCAATTCAGGTGTAATGTGCTCAGTGATGGCTGTTTTATCTTGAGTGTTTTATCTACTGAATTGCACTGTGGTTTCTTATTTGCTGTCAATGGGTATGCTCAGATTGCTTTTTAAACCATTAGTAATCCAATCCTGGGCTCACAATTTACACCCATATACAGTAGTTGCATGCGCCACTGGAGCTTCAGCCTAGTGCTGATTTACACAGCTATTGCGATGATTTGCCCGTCCCATATAAATTTGGTAGACACGTGGAATGTGCATTCATGTTGTCGACTTTAAAGCGCCCATATTCTGCTCATTTTCAGGTTCATAATTGTATTTTGAGGTTGTAGAAACCAGAATAGGTTTACATGGTTTAATTTTCAAAAAATATTTTAGTTGTACTGCACATTGCTGCAGATCCTGTTTTCACCCTGTGTGTTTAGGTCTCTGTTTTAGCTCCAGAGTGAGACATCTCACTTCTATCCTATCTTCATTGGGAGTCACACATGCTCAGTAGCTCGGTAAGATCCCATCAGGGGTTTCTCCAACTTTGAATTACCTTTAAAGGTCCAGTGTGTAACTTTTGTTCATTATCAAAATCTGTATTGCCCTTCACAAACGTGTCCTTTTTTATGAATATTGACCACCACCATCAATTTCAACTATTTCTATTGGCTTAAAATTTTACATTTGCGCTTGCATGAACTGGGGTGGACTCTCCATAGTCATGCTCCATCTTGAAATACATTAGCCGGTGAGGGACATGATGACAGGACATACTGCTCTGCCTTTCTTTTTTTCGCTGTCACATGATAAACTCATAGCTGCTGCTATTGCTGCTAATGGGTATCGTCACTTCCCAGGCCTGGCAAGTTAGACGAAGGAAAAATGGAGGTCCACATGTTATCTTAATACATTCTGTGGTGGAGTGGGACAAAAAAATCTAGCGGGAAACTTCATAGACCACCATAAAATAAAAACGGACAATAAACCATGTTATGAGTGTTGGTGTTGCATAGTCTGTCCACCAGAGGACGCTCTACAACGTCCCTGTTAGTGATGGTGTTGCATAGTCTGTCCACCAGAGGACGCTCTACAACGTCCCTGTTAGTGATGGTGTTGCATAGTCTGTCCACCAGAGGACGCTCTACAACGTCCCTGTTAGTGATGGCGTTGCATAGTCTGTCCACCAGAGGACGCTCTACAACGTCCCTGTTAGTGATGGCGTTGCATAGTCTGTCCACCAGAGGACGCTCTACAACGTCCCTGTTAGTGATGGTGTTGCATAGTCTGTCCACCAGAGGACGCTCTACAACGTCCCTGTTAGTGATGGTGTTGCATAGTCTGTCCGCCAGAGGACGCTCTACAACGTCCCTGTTAGTGATGGTGTTGCATAGTCTGTCCGCCAGAGGACGCTCTACAACGTCCCTGTTAGTGATGGTGTTGCATAGTCTGTCCACCAGAGGACGCTCTACAACGTCCCTGTTAGTGTTGGTGTTGCATAGTCTGTCCACCAGAAGACCCTCTACAACGTCCCTGTTAGTGATGGCGTTGCATAGTCTGTCCGCCAGAGGACACTCTACAACGTCCCTGTTGGCAACACTGAGTAATTTATTTGTTATTGTGTTTTTGTTCAAAGGACTTTAAGTTTCATATCTTGTTTGTATTTTTATACATTTTATTTATCAGAACTTTAATATATTTTAATGTTTCTCTGTTCTGTTGTGACAATAAAACAAATTATCATATTATTTTAGTGAGAACTCATAAATATCTCCAAATAACTAATGTTAGGGAAATCTGTTCATTTTTTTATGCGTTTCTGTATTTAAAAAATATATATATCGGAATATCTTTTAAATGACCAAATATTTGTAAAGGTATCGGCCTTAAAAATCCTTTATCGGTCAGGCTCTGGTACAGATATCCATGGTGATCCATGTTTTTTCATCTATTTCCTCCAGCACGACTAACCTTTTACTTATCCTGTCAAATATCTACGAAATGCATTGTCACAAAACTTTGTACAGACATTCCTGGTTCCCTGGCGATGGCTCCTACTGACTGGTATGTCATAACTACTAGATGAATATCCATAACATTTGGTACAGACAGCCGTGTCTGGCAACCAATTACAGTAGGTTATGAACAGTAGTAGTAAATGGATGGTAAGTGTTCATCTAATTAGCTATTTATACAATGCATTTGACTCCAAGATGATTTTGCACATAAGCTATTAAAGACAGAACCTTAGGTAATGTTTTTTTAAACCATTCTGATATATTGGTTATCAAACGTTTTATTACATCAAGTACTGACACATATTAGACCACAGACCCCCATTGAAAAAGCCATGCAGTTTCTCATTGTGTTACTTATGGATGGAATTCTAGTGAAAATAAATGATTCCCCCTTTTGCTGGGGACTCCCTGGAACGCTCTCAAGGACCCCTGGGGGTCCCAGGCCCCACTTTGGGAACACCCAGCCTTATACGGTGATTTTAAGTGTAATCTGACATCACTTAGCAACAATGGCCTAGCTGAATGAAAGCAGACTCTTACAAACCCACATGGGTGTACACACACACACACACACACACACACTCGTAATCACCTTAAACATCCGCGTCATATCTTTCCCTGAACTCGCATACCGTACGCCTGCCTGATCAAAGAGGAAAACAGCAGATGTGTGTGTGTGTGTCCATCTCAGCAGCTGCTCTGTCAGCATCCTCTCAGTCCGAGGGGGGGGGGAGTCCAGGTCCACACTGCATGGATAAAGAACTCATCAACAACCCCAGGCGCTGTGCTCAGTGTGTGGGATGTGTGCTGCAGACTCAGCCTCTCAGCCCACTATCTTCCCCCCCCAACACACACATACACACACACACACACACACACACACCATCATCATCATCAAGGACCCGACTGTACACACATTAACATGCTTGCTGTCTGCATTCATCCAGCCATTATTACTTGTGCCCACTAGGATGGATATTTTTTAATGGGGCGGGGGGTTGTTATGATAAACTAGAATCTGATTTGTTATGAATGCAAAGCACACAGCTAAAAAGCTCTTGGGGCATTTAGTCTCTGGCTATAGGCTTAATGAGTTTGTGTGTGCATACTGTATGTGCTGCATTAATGTGTGCGATGGTGTGCGTCAGCGTTTTGTGCGAGGGCTCATGTGTTTGTTCTGCACTTGTCAAAGAGGAGAGCTCAATGGAAGTGTAATACACTCATGGGATGGCTGGCGGCTGGAGGCGGTCACTCCAATCCACACGCAGAGGCTAATTCCATGCTAACAAGTCAACGATGCCACATGCTTGTCCTTGCCCACAGCCCAGTGGGCCAGTCTCAAAGCAAAACCAATTAGCTCGCTGTGGGTCTGTCAAACCCCCTAAACCCCCCCTGAAAAGTCATTCTAAACTTTTTCCCCCCTCCCTTTTCCTTGGGGCGTTTGATTGAAGGAGGTCTGTGAGGAGTCTAAAGGAGCTGCGCATTAATAAGCCGTTATCACTGACATGAAAGACGCCCAGTAAGGAGCATCAAATACACAAGGCTAAGCTGCCTTGCCACTTAGCTAAAATAGCTATTTAGTGACAAATCTTCTCACCCGCAACTGAAACCACGTCTAATGTACAAGCAAGCAGATGAATATGGCTTTAATGGACGCATTAGCACGCTAGGGCATTCTTTGTGAAAACTTTCTTTGCGCTATCAGTGCGAGTGTGAAGAAAGTGGCGGACATGAAGGTGTCAGGACTCGCTAAGTGAACGGACTTGACACTGTGCAGTATTTTCTGCAGTTCCACTGCTGGAGTAGCTTATTGGAAGGTAATTAATGGAATGGAGGCCGATAAATACCTTTTGTGAGCGAGCTTGTCAAGGACATGAAGAGGATGGGAGGGAGTTTGAGAGCCAGAGAGAGAGAGAGAGAGAGAGAGAGAGAGAGAGCTACAGGACAGACACCTTTTCTTCATCGTGACAGCTAATCCTCATCCCTTCATCACTTTCCTCAATTCCTAAATGAAACTACCCCTCCCTCATCACTCCTCCCCTTCCACTCCTCTCTCTTCCTCCCCTTATCAGGCCCCCTGCCTATTCTCCCCTGCCCCAACTGCACTTGTTTCCATGGAAACAGGATGAAAAGAATTACTTCTAGATTAAATCAAAGATTTTGAAGTGCCGAAAATATTACAAGCTCTTTTTGAATCGAGTTCCTCGAGTTCAGGATGATACTCTATTTTCTCCTTCCAGATGCTGCGTGTGCGTCCCTTTCTTCGCTGTAAGAAGAAAGACAGAGCAGCGCAGCTTCATCACTCACTGAAGCAAACTGTAAGACCCGTCTGTCTCTGTGGGACCAATGAATGCCTTGTAAGTTGACAGGTTTTTCTCTGTTTTTAAGGGCTTTGTACTGTAGGTGTCCCACAAATCTGTTAGATGCCATTGTGGCGGTCCAGAGAAGAATTTGGTGCATAATTGAATATCCAGGCCAGAAAAAGAACAAAACCTGAAAAGGATTCTTTTGTTCCTGTAGGAAACAGCAGTCAACGGTCTGATAAGGTTGCTTGTCTTCAAACATTTTGTAGGTTACTGTGAAACCTGTTTTTTCAATCCGGATTTACTACTTCAGAATCACCACCTCACTTACCCTGCGGGCAAATGAGAAGATAACTTGCTCTACTTGCTACGAACACCAGTGTTGGAGATTAGAGATACCAATACCAGTATCGGTATCGCCTCCGATACTGCCTACAACGCTGGTTCAAAAATTTGAATTCTTTGGAGTTATTCTGTAAGAAATAAAAAGGGTGATGATACTGCAGCTAGGCCTGTAACAATTATTACACATTGTCTAATTGTCAACTTTTTTTTTTTTTTACATAATTGCAGATTCTTTGTTCAAATGCAGTGAATTAGCTAAAGTCCTAAGGCGTTTGACTGGCTACTAACAGTAACTAAGCTTCATGTCTTGGTAGTGTACAGTTAGCGATTTAAAGTGACTATATGTAACTTTTAAATGATTCTGAAAGTGTAATGTTCCATCTGATGATCATAAATGACTTGTAACAGCAAACGAGACAAACCGTGAAAAAAACGCTAGATTTATATAGTTTTATTATTTATTTATATAGTCCGATTTTTCCCGCAACGTCACCAAAGAATTTGCAGCAGTAGACGGCGCTACCGATACACATTCTGAAGGGTCACAGACAACACCAAAAAGCCTGAGTGAGTACGCAGGTAAAAGGTAGAGAGAGATTTCTTTATGTAGGCCTAATTGTATTGTAATGTTATTTTAGAAGTTATGTGCTGTAGTGGTGGCTGATTCTGGGGCAGGAACATCACAGAAAAGAAGGAAATTAAACAAAGAACTAAAAGCTAAAAGGGAAAGTGAAAGACAACGGGCGAGATCCGAGTCACACTCGGTCGGCCTTTCAACAGATAGAGACAATTACGGGATTGTAAATTATTCAAAAACGTCCCTGAATTGGATCTCAGGTGTGTAATATGTCTATTTCATTCATAAAATAACTTCAGTGCGATGTGGCTGTACGTCTTATTCCTTTTACTCTGCGTTTGTTGGCCTACTATTTTCCTTTCCCTTGTCCCCCTGTACTTGTGTAAAGGTTTCATGAAATATGCTATATTAATCTAAGTTATTAAGTTGGTTGCTAGAACAATCTGTTATTGCTTTGGTTTGTGACACAGTGACAGTGATACCCGGTGTAGCTACGAGACATGCATCTGTAACTTATTCTCTTATTGTAAATGAATGATTTCCAGTCTGAGCAACTATATGAAACACTAACTCCTAGACCTTTACGACAGTAGGTGTGGTAAAAACCTTGTCCAAAGAGGCTGCTAGAATCAACATAAACTGAAAGTTACATTTAGTCACTTTAAAGGTCCCGTGGCATAAAAATTTCACTTTATGAGTTTTTCTAACATTAATGAGTTCCCCCAGCCTGCCTATGGTCCCCCAGTGGTTAGAAATGGTGACAGGGGTAAACCGAGCCCTGGGTATCCTGCTCTGCCTTTGAGAAAATGAAAATACAATTCAGATACAGTATTAGGGACCACTAAGGTCTATATAAAAGAGACCTCAGATACAGTATTAGGGACCACTAAGGCCTATATAAAGAGACTTCAGATACAGTATTAGGGACCACTAAGGTCTGTATAAAAGAGACCTCAGATACAGTATTAGGGGACCACTAAGGTCTATATAAAAGAGACTTCAGATACAGTATTAGGGGACAACTAAGGTCTATATAAAAGAGACTTCAGATACAGTATTAGGGGACCACTAAGGTCTATATAAAAGAGACTTCAGATACAGTATTAGGGGACCACTAAGGTCTGTATAAAAGAGACTCCAGATACAGTATTAGGGGACCACTAAGGTCTATATAAAAGAGACTTCAGATACAGTATTAGGGACCACTAAGGTCTGTATAAAAGAGACTTCAGATACAGTATTAGGGACCACTAAGGTCTGTATAAAAGAGACTTCAGATACAGTATTAGGGGACCACTAAGGTCTATATAAAAAGACTTCAGATACAGTATTAGGGGACCACTAAGGTCTATATAAAAGAGACTTCAGATACAGTATTAGGGGACCACTAAGGTCTATATAAAAGAGACTTCAGATACAGTATTAGGGGACCACTAAGGTCTATATAAAAGAGACTTCAGATACAGTATTAGGGGACCACTAAGGTCTATATAAAAGAGATGTCAGATACAGTATTAGGGGACCACTAAGGTCTATATAAAAGAGACTTCAGATACAGTATTAGGGGACAACTAAGGTCTATATAAAAGAGACTTCAGATACAGTATTAGGGACCACTAAGGTCTATATAAAGAGACTTCAGACAGTATTAGGGGACAACTAAGGTCTATATAAAAGAGACTTCAGATACAGTAGGTGACCACTAAGGTCTATATAAAAGAGACTTCAGATACAGTATTAGGGGGCCACTAAGGTCTATATAAAAGAGACTTCAGATACAGTATTAGGGACCACTAAGGCCTATATAAAGAGACTTCAGATACAGTATTAGGGACCACTAAGGTCTGTATAAAAGAGACCTCAGATACAGTATTAGGGGACCACTAAGGTCTATATAAAAGAGACTTCAGATACAGTATTAGGGGACAACTAAGGTCTATATAAAAGAGACTTCAGATACAGTATTAGGGGACCACTAAGGTCTATATAAAAGAGACTTCAGATACAGTATTAGGGACCACTAAGGTCTGTATAAAAGAGACTTCAGATACAGTATTAGGGACCACTAAGGTCTATATAAAAGAGACTTCAGATACAGTATTAGGAGACCACTAAGGTCTATATAAAAGAGACTTCAGATACAGGATTAGGGACCACTAAGGTCTATATAAAAGAGACTTCAGATACAGTATTAGGGGACCACTAAGGTCTATATAAAAGAGACTCCAGATACAGTATTAGGGGACCACTAAGGTCTATATAAAAGAGACTTCAGATACAGTATTAGGGACCACTAAGGTCTGTATAAAAGAGACTTCAGATACAGTATTAGGGACCACTAAGGTCTGTATAAAAGAGACTTCAGATACAGTATTAGGGGACCACTAAGGTCTATATAAAAAGACTTCAGATACAGTATTAGGGGACCACTAAGGTCTATATAAAAGAGACTTCAGATACAGTATTAGGGGACCACTAAGGTCTATATAAAAGAGACTTCAGATACAGTATTAGGGGACCACTAAGGTCTATATAAAAGAGACTTCAGATACAGTATTAGGGGACCACTAAGATCTATATAAAAGAGATGTCAGATACAGTATTAGGGGACCACTAAGGTCTATATAAAAGAGACTTCAGATACAGTATTAGGGGACAACTAAGGTCTATATAAAAGAGACTTCAGATACAGTATTAGGGACCACTAAGGTCTATATAAAGAGACTTCAGATACAGTATTAGGGGACAACTAAGGTCTATATAAAAGAGACTTCAGATACAGTAGGTGACCACTAAGGTCTATATAAAAGAGACTTCAGATACAGTATTAGGGGGCCACTAAGGTCTATATAAAAGAGACTTCAGATACAGTATTAGGGACCACTAAGGTCTGTATAAAAGAGACTTCAGATACAGTATTAGGGGACCACTAAGGTCTATATAAAAGAGACGTCAGATACAGTATTAGGGGACCACTAAGGTCTATATAAAAGAGACTTCAGATACAGTATTAGGAGACCACTAAGGTCTATATAAAAGAGACGTCAGATACAGCATTAGGGGACCACTAAGGTCTATATAAAAGAGACTTCAGATACAGTATTAGGGACCACTAAGGTCTATATAAAAGAGACTTCAGATACAGTATTAGGGGACCACTAAGGTCTATATAAAAGAGATGTCAGATACAGTATTAGGGGACCACTAAGGTCTATATAAAAGAGACTTCAGATACAGTATTAGGGGACAACTAAGGTCTATATAAAAGAGACTTCAGATACAGTATTAGGGACCACTAAGGTCTATATAAAGAGACTTCAGATACAGTATTAGGGGACAACTAAGGTCTATATAAAAGAGACTTCAGATACAGTAGGTGACCACTAAGGTCTATATAAAAGAGACTTCAGATACAGTATTACAGTATTAGGGATACAGGGGACCACTAAGGTCTATATAAAAGAGACTTCAGATACAGTATTAGGGACCACTAAGGCCTATATAAAGAGACTTCAGATACAGTATTAGGGACCACTAAGGTCTGTATAAAAGAGACCTCAGATACAGTATTAAAAGGGGACCACTAAGGTCTATATAAAAGAGACTTCAGATACAGTATTAGGGGACAATACTAAGGTCTATATAAAAGAGACTTCAGATACAGTATTAGGGGACCACTAAGGTCTATATAAAAGAGACTTCAGATACAGTATTAGGGGACCACTAAGGTCTATATAAAAGAGACTTCAGATACAGTATTAGGGGACCACTAAGGTCTATATAAAAGAGACTTCAGATACAGTATTAGGGGACCACTAAGGTCTATATAAAAAGAGACTTCAGATACAGTATTAGGGGACCACTAAGGTCTATATAAAAGAGACTTCAGATACAGTATTAGGGGACCACTAAGGTCTATATAAAAGAGACTTCAGATACAGTATTAGGGGACCACTAAGGTCTATATAAAAGAGACTTCAGATACAGTATTAGGGACCACTAAGGTCTGTATAAAAGAGACTTCAGATACAGTATTAGGGGACCACTAAGGTCTATATAAAAAGACTTCAGATACAGTATTAGGGGGACCACTAAGGTCTATATAAAAGAGACTTCAAATACAGTATTAGGGGACCACTAAGGTCTATATAAAAGAGACTTCAGATACAGTATTAGGGGGACCACTAAGGTCTATATAAAAGAGACTTCAGATACAGTATTAGGGGACCACTAAGGTCTATATAAAAGAGATGTCACTTCAGATACAGTATTAGGGGACCACTAAGGTCTATATAAAAGAGACTTCAGATACAGTATTAGGGGACAAAAAGAGACTTCTACAAGGTCTATATAAAAAGAGACTTCAGATACAGTATTAGGGGACCACTAAGGTCTATATAAAGAGACTTCAGATACAGTATTAGGGGACCACTAAGGTCTATATAAAAGAGACTTCAGATACAGTAGGGGACCACTAAGGTCTATATAAAAGAGACTTCAGATACAGTATTAGGGGGCCACTAAGGTCTATATAAAAGAGACTTCAGATACAGTATTAGGGGGGGACCACTAAGGTCTGTATAAAAGAGACTTCAGATACAGATACAGTATTAAAGGGACCACTAAGGTCTATATAAAAGAGACTTCAGATACAGTATTAGGGGACCACTAAGGTCTATATAAAAGAGACTTCAGATACAGTATTAGGGACCACTAAGGTCTATATAAAAGAGACTTCAGATACAGTATTAGGGGGGACCACTAAGGTTTATATAAAAGAGACTTCAGATACAGTATTAGGGGACCACTAAGGTCTATATAAAAGAGACTTTAGATACAGTATTAGGGACCACTAAGGTCTATATAAAAGAGACTTCAGATACAGTATTAGGGGACCACTAAGGTCTATATAAAAGAGACTTCAGATACAGTATTAGGGGACCACTAAGGTCTATATAAAAGAGACTTCAGATACAGTATTAGGGGTCCACTAAGGTCTATATAAAAGAGACTTCAGATACAGTATTAGAGGACCACTTAGGCCTATATAAAAGAGACTTCAGATACAGTATTAGGGGACAACTAAGGTCTATATAAAAGAGACTTCAGATACAGTATTAGGGGGTCTACCACTAAGGTCTATATAAAGAGACTTCAGATACAGTATTAGGGACCACTAAGGTCTATATAAAAGAGACTTCAGATACAGTATTAGGGACCACTAAGGTCTATATAAAAGAGACTTCAGATACAGTATTAAAAGGACCACTAAGGTCTATATAAAGAGACTTCAGATACAGTATTAGGGACCACTAAGGTCTATATAAAAGAGACTTCAGATACAGTATTAGGGACCACTAAGGTCTATATAAAAGAGACTTCAGATACAGTATTAGGGACCACTAAGGTCTATATAAAAGAGACTTCAGATACAGTATTAGGGGACCACTAAGGTCTATATAAAAGTATAAAACCACTAAGGTCTAGAGACTTCAGATACAGTATTAGGGGACCACTAAGGTCTATATAAAAGAGACTTCAGATACAGTATTAGGGACCACTAAGGTCTGTATAAAAGAGACTTCAGATACAGTATTAGGGACCACTAAGGTCTATATAAAAGAGACTTCAGATACAGTATTAGGGACCACTAAGGTCTATATAAAAGAGACTTCAGATACAGTATTAGGGACAACTAAGGTCTATATAAAAAAAGAGACTTCAGATACAGTATTAGGGGACCACTAAGGTCTGTATAAAAGAGACTTCAGATACAGTATTAGGGACCACTAAGGTCTATATAAAAGAGACTTCAGATACAGTATTAGGGACCACTAAGGTCTATATAAAAGAGACTTCAGATACAGTATTAGGGACCACTAAGGTCTATATAAAAGAGACTTCAGATACAGTATTAGGGGACCACTAAGGTCTATATAAAGAGACTTCAGATACAGTATTAGGGGACCACTAAGGTCTATATAAAAGAGACTTCAGATACAGTATTAGGGACCACTAAGGTCTATATAAAAGAGACTTCAGATACAGTATTAGGGACCACTAAGGTCTATATAAAAGAGACTTCAGATACAGTATTAGGGGACCACTAAGGTCTATATAAAGAGACTTCAGATACAGTATTAGGGGACCACTAAGGTCTATATAAAAGAGACTTCAGATACAGTATTAGGGGACCACTAAGGTCTATATAAAAGAGACTTCAGATACAGTATTAGGGGACCACTAAGGTCTGTATAAAATAATCCTAAGAGTTCTATGTCATGGGACCTTTAAGGCTGCCTGAAATACAGGAAATGACCACAAACTCAACATCGCATTAGGAGGGGGTGGCACGTGTTAGAATTACTTGCCGGCAACACGGAAAAACAAAGCCACTATGTGTCGAGGGGGTGGATGGATGGGTCAAACAAACACGGGACTTGCACCCAGGAGAGCGCCGTCACGTAGTGTACATAACATACTTAGCTCACGTACGTAACATACTTATCTTAACCCGATCCATGATCTTCTCCTAAACCTAATCCAAGACAGGGTTTTTTGCCACTAGGTAGTTGTTGGAAATCCTGCCCATGAGTCCACCAATACCAACATCATCAGTCTGGAACACAATATATTGTCTTGTTTGATATCAACAGTCAGCATTCGCATTGAAATGGATTGGGACTTCCATGATGTAGAGACAGCAGAGCTGGACATTTAGAGTGGAGCTGACCTCCAAGATGGCTGCACGAGAGTTCTTTCGTACGTCACCTCAAACCCTCTCCATGGAAACGGCTGTCAGTTGTCCCCTTTGCTCGGTGCAGATAAGTAACAAGAGATCCGTAGTGACACCGGTAGCACGCAAAGCTTTTACCGGCAGCAGCAGACTGATTGTGTCCCTCCTTCACACATGGCCGAGTCCTGAAGGAGAGGCAAGTGTGAGTTATACCTGACTGGGGGCAGGCATGTACGCATGCACAAGGGCACACGTGTGCACGCGTGGGCACAATCACACGTGCACACAGTGTGGTGGCTTAGTCCCGGGAGAGAGGTTTGAGTCTGGACATCAGTCTTTACAGCAGAAAGCACGCTCCATCCGTCCGCAAGGGGACCGTCTGAGTAGGAGCAGTCTACCTTACTCTCCATCAAACCTGTCATACTGCCCCCTTCCCTGAACAATAACTTTCATAGATGTTCAATCTTTTCTTCGCTCTGTATCCCCCTCCGAGTGTAGATCTTCAATACGTGTGCGATTATTAATTGCTGCAGGACTTTTACATTTTTTAATGCATACATTTTGAATGCCTGTTAACAGGGTTGTATAACTTACGTCCCCCTTCTTTGTGGCTCTATTGTACCGAGAGTAACAGCATGCTCCGGGGGGAAAGGATTTTGCACATTGGGTTACATTATTCTGCCTATCCCCAGTGCTACCACCCAACAGAGTATGATTTATGAGGTGCAACATCACCAAATTGCACCTAATGAATTGTATTGCTACTGCCTGAATTTAACACCTCCTTCATTGTGCTGCCTTTGTTAAACATGGTGTAACGGCCATGCGAATACCAATCAATGCTGAAATAGTTAATGAGTAAACGGTGTGAAATGGAGAATATGAAGGATTGATTTGCTCTTGCCCTAGGTGGGATTTATAGTGTGTGTGTGTTCTCACGCTGGGCCTAAAGATTAACCCCATGCTCTGGACTACTGTTGGTGGAGGTCTAGCTTCATGTTGCTGCAGCCATGTGTTGAGTCTGTGGCCCAGGAGGACGGCGTATAAACGGATCCCACACATCTGTCTACATGCCTCGGATGCACCTCGACCTCCTCCCCCGTAACTGATTGAGGGGGAATAAATTTAAGTTTAGCAGACACCTGCATCAAACCAGCAAAATCTGCAGCGCCGAAGGTCAGCGTTGCGTAAATACCCTCTCGCTCTTGTTAACGTGTCATGGCTTTTAAATGGATCGACAAACAGCCCACCTGGGACTCATGGCAGAGAGAAAGGGAGTGGGTGGGAGGGGAGTGAAAAAAAACGGAACACGGCCCATCCGCGCCCGTCGTTATTTTTACAAGTCTTTACGACTCAATTTAGCGGATGGGAAATAAAACAAGCAAGGTGTCGGAGCTCCAGGGGCTGAGATGAGTTAGTGGGGCTCCCTGAGCTGTCAGAGAGCTCGGCACGGCAGCGTGGGGGCTGGGATTAGAGGGAAGAGGAAGGGATGGGGGGGTTATTCAGATCAACATCAGTCTTTAACTTCGCTTCACATCTCAGCTACTTGAAGTCTGAGCGGTTAGCTGAGGGAACTTCTCTGACTAACTGTGTTCCTAGCATGGGTTCTGCAATGAAAACACATTCAGTGTCTCTTCCATCAAATTCTAAATGCTAATCATTCATCATAAGACAGGCCTCTGTCCTTTTAAGATAAATGATTGAAACAGTTTTCTTATTGCACTCAGGTGACTGAATTGCTCCGCGTGCTGTTAATGTTATTTATATGTATATATATATATATATATATATATATATATATATATATATATATATATATATATATGTATTAGTTTTTCCCAGCCCGCTCTGATAGGCACCGTGCACCCCTCAGTAAGGCCTCCTATTCTGTCATTGCCTCCATCTTTTTTTTTTTTCCCCCCGCTGGTTTTTCAGACCAATTGGGAGCACACACGTGTGGTAGGGAGGAGAGGGTCGGTAATTAAAATTCTGTTCAGCATGACAACGCTGTTTCATGCCTCATTTTTTTTTGGTTACACGTGGGATGAATACGGGATAGGCACAGAGACTTTTAATAGGTAGGCACCGCCGGTATGTGCTCAAAGTGCACCCCCGTGCACGCAGCTGCAGAACGCACGCACACCTACAGCTTATCAGCAACACCAGTGCATATGTTATGTTGGGTAATAGCAGAGGCTTCAAGGTTTTTATGTGCGTTTAAATAAAAAGGGGCTGGAGCTTTGTATTCACCCCGTCCCTCACTGGCAACTTGTGTTTGTGTGTGAGAACATGTTTTCAAGGATTTGTGCGTGCGTGTAGTACACACTTGCACAGCATGTGCGGATTCTGTGATGTGTTTACCGATCGAAAGAGGGGGGGCAGGCAACACAGAGTCTCCTGGGATGCCGTCCACAGGGCTTGTCAACTACTGTCACTCAGTCATCACACGCCCCCTCACCATCCCCGTATCCCATACTCCCCTGCTCCGATCCCCGTGCAAAACAAAGACAGCCGCCTCATCCAGAGGGACCGTCACTCCGCCAGTATTTAACCTCTGCTACAGCTTCTTTCTGTCTCCCACCCCCCCCCCCCCCTCCTCTCCTGCTCTCCTTCATCAAAGCATTTCTGGCTATTTTGTTTCCCAGCTCTAGAGAGAGTTATTGCTCACGACAACGATCACGGTCGTTTATTTTCTCTCCGCAGCCCGGCCTCTGTATGCACGCCGGGCTAGTATTACCCTATGATATCCAAGCGCTCTTATTAAATATGCATGAACCCTGGAGATGAAAATTAATTTTGGGAATGTTCTCTCCCCCCCCACTCTCTCTTTGAATGTTCAAATATGCCTTCATCTGCCTTTGTGTCAAGCCGTGAATTCATTATTTCATTTACCGGTGATGGTGTACCATAACACAATAGGCAGCGGTACAGCGATGTTGCGATGTGGATCTTCTGAAAGCGGGGGGGGAGGGGGGTGCTATGACAAAAAACTCAGGCCAAAACACACGGCGCAGGGAGCAAGTTTTCACAGATTCGCCAAGTTTTAAACAAGTTTGCCCTGAGCTCTTATCATGAATATTTAGGGACATAAAATGTGAAAATATTAACTTGAATAATGCATGTATGAAGCGATGGAATCTGAATCTGCAGTAGGACAATGCAGGCTTTTACTGCAACATGATCTTTTTATTCTCCAGACACATGCCCCAACGACCCTCAGACTCCAGACCAGAGAGTGTGTGTGTGTGTGTGTGTGTCCCCACGTATGTTACGTACACTACATGATGTGGTTCAAGGAAAATGCCAGTAAACCAGAGCATGTTGTTATCCCATCCCAGAATGCTGTGTGGACTAGCCCGACCCTCCTCCACAGTGCTGTGGAGGAAGGACTACACTGGCGGTATTTCTCGGTGAAGAGCTGCGTGGAGGAGTGAAAACATCATGGCAGACACAAAGGCGCTGGTCAAGCACGTTGTGTTGGGGGATAAAACAAGAACTGCTTTCAGAAATTAAACGGCAGTGAAAAGATGGGCTGCCATGGTGACACCCTCTTGTACTGGTAGTTTATTTATTTCTGAGATCAAAACTCTTGAGTTTTAATCCTATTCAGTCAACTGACTTGACACTTTTTAGTCAACTTTAATCTCATTTTAGTCAAAGAAAATCAGCATGTTAGTCTAGTTTTAGTATCAATGGATATGTTGACAAATTAGCCTAGTTTTATTAGCCTAGTTTTATTAGCCTAGTTTTGTTAGCCTAGTTTTATTAGCCTAGTTTTAGTCATACTCTGGTTATAGGCTGAAATAGCTGGTATTGAAAATTGGCCAGAAAATGACTTCTGCAGAGAGGATGTATAGTCTGATGGTAAAGGAACTGTTAGAAAATGTGAGAAATGTGTAATGTGTTTATTACATATTTGAGCTGGCAGCTGGCTATGTTAGCTTAGCATAAAGACTGGAAACAAGTGAAAAGCCCAAAAGTTTCAAAATCCACCAACCAGCAGCTCTAAAGCTCTCTGGTTAGTTTAACCCGGACAATAATGCGGTTATGAAAACAACAAACTGGCGTTTATTGAGGAATTATGTGCTGGAATATTTTTGGGCCTGGCAAAGAATTATTAAATTTCATCTCCTATTCAGAACCAGGGTTTCCCACAGCACTTTTCAGTGAAGGCGGCCGCCTTATTAACACGCTCACATTTATTTATTTATCTCTCTGTGCCGAGTTATGCCAATATTTGGGTATTTAAAGATCCAATATGCCGATATTATGGCTGATATACAGTATATTTAAAAAGAAAAAATCCAGAAATGCGTTACAAAACAGATTTTGCTAGCATTAGTTATTTGTAGTTATTTATGAGTTCTCACTAAAATAATATAATTTGTTTTATTGTCACAACAGAACATCAAAATATATTAGAGTTCTAATAAATAAAATGAACAAAAAGACAACAAAAAAAATCAGTGTTGCCAACAGCGACGTTGTAGAGCGTCCTCTGGTGGACAGACTATGCAACGGCATCACTAACAGGGACTTTGTAGAGCGTCCTCTGGTGGACAGACTATGCAACACCATCACTAACAGGGACGTTGTAGAGCGTCCTCTGGTGGACAGACTATGCAACACCATCACTAACAGGGACGTTGTAGAGCGTCCTCTGGTGGACAGACTATGCAACACCATCACTAACAGGGACGTTGTAGAGCGTCCTCTGGAGGACAGACTATGCAACGCCATCACTAACAGGGACGTTGTAGAGCGTCCTCTGGTGGACAGACTATGCAACACCATCACTAACAGGGACGTTGTAGAGCGTCCTCTGGAGGACAGACTATGCAACGCCATCACTAACAAGGACGTTGTAGAGCGTCCTCTGGTGGACAGACTATGCAACACCATCACTAACAGGGACGTTGTAGAGCGTCCTCTGGTGGACAGACTATGCAACACCATCACTAACAGGGACGTTGTAGAGCGTCCTCTGGTGGACAGACTATGCAACACCATCACTAACAGGGACGTTGTAGAGCGTCCTCTGGTGGACAGACTATGCAACGCCAAAACTCAAAACAAGGTTGACATTTTTATTTTTTAAATATTAGTTTTCCCAATTCACAATGAAAATAGGTGACTCAGAGACAGTTGGCTTTAGACTCGCTCCATCATCATCACCTTATGTCAGTGGCTTACTAAATGACCACGATGCACTATTGTATTTTGGTGATTCAATGTGACACCCGAAGGCTTCTGTCGCCTGGAAGAGCTGACCATTGAGCTGAGGGGGGGGAGGGGGGGGACCTTTGGGCTGCTCCACACCCCCCCATGGCCTGCACTCACTCACGCTGACTCCATCTGCATAACTGCATCTTTCATGAGCTCCGGTCAATGCCCAATCCATGTGTGTGTGTGTGTGTGTGTGTGTGTGTGTGTGTTCTGGCACTATATTTCTTATTTGTCTCACTCCACATTAAATAATGTAATTGCTTCTTACTTGTTAGGGCCTTTGTCATAGACTAATCTTCCAGGTCAGCGACTGAGTGGGTCCCTTTTTGTTGCTTTGCTACGAATTAGCACCCTCACCCGAATCTCTTCATCACCTTCATGGTCCCTACTCGTGGCACCTTGTTTAAGCCTGCTCAATATTAGCAAAGAGGGATGTGGGTGCCTGTTGGTAGACGCTACTGAGGTTTTTATCAGGTAAAGTGGTTTTTGATTAGTGTTAATGGCTGGGACTAAATAGCCTTCAGCTTTTCCACTGGCTACACCTGTTATGTGTGTGTGTGTGTGTGTGTTTATGCTGTTCTGCTCAAGGGTATGCCAGCAATTCATCACGTAGAAATAGCTCTAGCCGCCGTGCAGTGACAAACGGGTTTTATGTCTGCTCCCTAAACTATAACCTTTACCCCGTCTGGCTGCCTTTAGCTATTCCCAGAATGCGGCTGTGTCTCCCGTGCAGCCCCAGCAGAGCAGTTTCACTAAGATGTACAGACAGGAAGACTGAGGCTTTTCTTCTTGTGCATTCTCTAGTCATGAGCCACACTCGTGGCCCAGAAAGCCAGGCGGCGGCGGTGGCGGCACCCACTCTTGGAAACGCTCGGCATCTGGTGCAACAGACAGCCTTGCATGTTAATGCCGAGTTAATATTATTATCATGAACTGCGAGTGACTTCGCATGTTAGTGAGCGCTCTGTCAAATTAATGTCTCTTCCATTAATGCCGCCGTCTATTTCATGTCACAAGTACGCTCGCTGCAGACTCCCCCCCCCCTGCTTGCTCAGGCACACTGGGGCTGGATATGGAAATGCACAAAGGAGCGCACACGCACACTCACATGCACAACCTACCTCATGAAAAGATTCACACCCCTTCATCTCAACAGTAGATACATATTTACACATGCACATGCACACGCACGCACACACACACCCCTTTTCTCTGCAGAAGCGAGAGACGAGGGGAGGACAATGAATGTCCTGACTCATTTATCACATAGCCCCAAAAGTACAGATGAATCTAGTGATGAAAATGTGTCCTGAGAAATGTCAGGAAGACATTAACTCCAATACATCAAAGTGGAGCTGCAGTCTCTAAGCTGACTGCCAGCTGATGCTCCCAGCCTTTGGTTAAACGGAGGGTGGGGGTGGGAGTGGGGGGGCACACCACAACCACACCACACCAGCAACGATGCAATTTTTGCAACTCTGACCATTTGTCACACATAAAACGAGTAAATAAAGACACAAGCGGCTTCCGTCCGAAGAATAACATCCGATATGATGCGGAGAGAATTTCATTAGTGTGCAAACGCCATTCTTTAGATCTGTCTGATCTCAATGAAGTGTGAGAGTGAGGGGAAAGAAAGGAAGAGGGGGAAATTGCCTTTTCATGTAGATTTCACTAATCGCTTCCCTAACAAAATACGGCCGACTTGTACTAATAAGTAAGTTAAGGCTCAGTGGACAGATGGAGTGAAACAGCGCTCAGGCTAATGGAATTGAGAGCGTTCCATGCCTCCATGGGTGTCCTAATTGTCAAAGGGAGTCTCGTATGAACATTTTCGCCACTCGCCTGCTGGATTGTGGGAAGTCTAAATTGGAGTGCGACTCACTGGGCTTGTCTTAAGCCAGAGCTGCTCTTGTGCATTCGAGCTGGATCCAATCCCTTATCTAATATGTGGAAACAAGTCCTGCAAGTCCCTCGTGTGTATTTGGGAACCAGCTTCAGCAGAAATATACATTTCCGATGCAGCCAGTAGGACCTGCAGCAGACTCGTACCAAAAATCTATAACTTCTGCTGTTTGTGCTTTTTCATCCTGCACTCTCTCCTGGAATGTATAATGTGCTCATTTATTTTTTTGCATGGATTTATTTACTCATAAATATTCATTCTGAATGTCATATATGTGATTCATTTGAAGAAAAGGAAAAAAAAAAGCTTTTTCAATCTCAGCCAGCCAGGATTTATTGGCTCTGGTTGCTATTGTAATCACAATATACCTTTTTTTTTTTTAATAGTAATCTTATTTTGGCTTTGCTGCTCTTCACTTGTTATTACAGCACTAAAAGAAGTCCCAACCACTGTGGTTCATTAGAGGGGAAATTGCTCGGTACGGGACTCCATGTGAGAAAGAGAGTGTGCTTTTAATCTAAAAAAGGTCAATGTACGCCAGCTATTTTTGAGATTCACTGCAGGCTTATAATTGGGGCCTTGTCTGAAGACGATGTAGAATTAAATGAAGACAAAGTTACCGAGCGTGTGGTTGGCCTTTGATGAGAATCAGGGAGTGAGGACCCTTCATTTGCAACCTTTAACCAGTCCAATAAGATCTGATTCGCATGCAATTCTAGAAGAAAAATAAGTAAGGGGAAGAAATGAAATGGTAATTAGTATTGATTACCTATGCGCCTATGACCCTGCGGTCACCTCTTGCATTCTTAAATCAACTCAAATTATTGGATATACTAATTTCATGGTCAGAGAGCAGTAGCCAGCCACATGGCAATGTTTCCACAATGAAGCATGTGCCCATTGGGCACTGAGGAAATGATAGCGATGGGAGGCATCTTTTTGTGCACAGGCGTGGGTGTGAGGCTGAATCCACCATGCTGGTTTAAGTTAGGGATGATAATTATTCTAGGAGGGTCTGTGGGGAGTAAAGGTGATTCAGGTAGCTCTTTCTTCAAATTACATTTCACGTCACCGCACTGTCGCTAAGCGATGGTCTCAGCCTGGCCATATATGCATGTAATTACTCACAATTAAAACAGAAAGAAATGACATTTAGGTGGGGAAAAGCAGCCCAATTACGTGTATACACAATTAATACACCCATGGGAAATTGAAAATTTTCTTTAAAAATGATAAGATTAATTCCTAATTATGGCTACAGATACATTCACACAAGGCCTCGCACACTTAATCTGCTTTAGTAATAATAAGCCACCATGTAGTGAAAGTGTGAAGAGCAGAAGTGGACAGCGACTGATGGAGGGAATCTGTGTCATGATGCACCCGGTGAACCCGGCCTCAGCCGGGTGCCAGTGCTCTGCCGCCACCTGCTGGCCTTTGGCAACAACAGCGCTGGTGCACTCTGGGACTCTCTTTGAATCTTGTTAGACATAACTGGTTAACTCTGTCTCACGGTAGAGGTATTGTCTAGACGTTTCTTAATCAAGAGACCACAAGATGCTTCTGTTTTTCCCGTTTCCACATTTTATCCCTGACATCTTTGCATTTATTTGAGAGGAGACACATATTGGACGTGTTTTTTTTTCTTTCTCTTCAGCATTCCAGTCCCTAACAGGATCAGGAACAGCACTGTGCTCTGTGACATGATAATTAATGGATTTATTTTTATTTGAGGCCTTTATGTGTTTTTTTACTGATTTGAATGCCCAACAGAGCACAACCAAGGAGCTTTTTTTTTTATATAAAAACCCACCAACATGGCTGATTTTATGACAGTTGGCTGCTGGATGCAGACATGCAAAATGCTGAATGATCCATACAATCTCAACAAACAACGCTGTTCTTTTGAGTCTCTTTGTTAACAGTCACTTTAAACAGAGGAAGCCCCCAAATAAAAAATAAAAAACTATTTTTGTCGTCCAAGCTTTGGTGAAACCCAAAGAATTTGGGAATGTATTCAAATTCTAGCAAAGATCCAAATGTTTCAATAGATATCACAGGCTGAATTTTTGGAAAATGTGTGTGAAATCAGGCCCAAGTTATCTAGTATATTGCCATTAGACAGAATGGTGCAGCCATAAAACCATGGAGTCATGCGTTTCAATATTTCATGCAGTGAAAATCATATAACTCAAGTGAAGAGCTGAAAAGAATGTGATAAAGAATAGAGTAAAATGTGTTTTAATATATGTGGAGGAGTTAAGTCAATAAATCCAGAGACACTAATAGGGTCCACTTTTCAAGTGGGATTTTTATTCTGTGGGAAACATTAGTCTCTTACAGTACACATAGAAGTGGTTGGTGCATTAGGACAGACAGACAGACGCAGTACAGCAGTGCCTACTGTTAATAAAATATCCATATTTACGAGCAAAATAAGAAACAATGTTAAAAAGATAAATATTAGCTTCAGTGTAAAGCAGACTTGCAGCAGTAGAACTGGATTGCGTCAGTCTCTAATAAATATGCTGCACTTCCCACTGGTTCTAGGCAGATACACACGCTGGTTTTTACAGCCGATTCAGTGTCTATTCTCTGAGCTTCAGAGCCTGCCTAAGCAACTGGACACAGAGAGAGTGCAATTGTAAAACAGCGGGGACATTAAACATCCAGGGCAACAAGGGCACACAGCTGTGTGGATGTGTGCCAGAGCATGGGGGTGTTTGCTATTAGGGGCACTGCAGAGGATAGGTCACAGTTCATGAGTTTGTCAAGACAAAACGGAGTGGAGTGACACACACAGGAAATGAACACAGTATGTGGCCAAACAGAGATGGCTGCTGATTACGGAGCTCTTTTACTACACGCTGACTCCTCACAGACATTTAGTCTTCAGACTGCATTTTGTGTTAGGCCTTCAGATGGCTACTGAAGCGTCGGACTCTCTAGGCCGGTTGCGGACGACGTGCTCCAGCTGTCCGGAGTCGGACACGTCGAAGGTTGTCTTGTACTTGGCGAGGATCTTCATCAGAGGACGCAGCTTCAACCACCACTGCTCCTTAGGGATCCTGTGACTGCAGGCAGGCAAGAAAATATCATATATACAGTATATACATAGAGCAAGGAGCACGTTGATATGTGATACAAGAGTGACTTTAAAGGCTAAAACTGGTATTTAGGTTTATTGATGGATCCGCTCTCATATAAATAATATTTAGCATCATTAATTTTTATAGTCATCTTAGTTTTGGCCCCACATTGTCACATTGGGGGGGCTTAACACTAACAAGTACCACAACTAGACTAGGGGTGTAAATCACACGGTATATCCTGATATGATATTATATCCATTCTAAGGACAAAGATACAATATTCACTGAGATCACAGTCTGCCCCGATGTGGTTTAGATACGAGACCATAAGCCCATTTAACACAATCTCGTATATATTCACAAAAAGCAACTGAAATGGTATTTGACAGTTTCATTACTGAGCTCTCCTAGACAGTATTAATTAAAAACAAACTACTCTATTTAATAAAGAGTAAAATCTAAAGTGGGAATTAAAAAAAAACAGGCGCATCCCAAAGAGGACGATATGTATCGATATTTTCACTTTATATTAATAATAATGGACGGTTACACCCCTAACCACAACTAGAACAAGGTTCCCACACCATCTTTAATATCAAATTCAAAGACTTTCCAGGCCCAGTTCCCTCAAAGTCAAGCATCAAACACGCCATTGTTTGAGCCCCGGATCAAGGTTAATTACTGCTACAATACTGACAGTTTTTGTATTTTGAGTAAAATATATAAATTCAAGAACTTTTACTGATCCATGTGTATTTTCAAAAAACTTCAAGGCCTTGATCCCGCCACCCCCCTCAAATTCACAACTTTTAAGGATTTCAAGGACCCGTGGGACCCATGTAGAAAACAAGAAAGTGATATTGCCAGAGGAAATTAGTGGAGTGTGAGTAGGGTGATACGTACACAAAGTCGGTCTCGTCCTTGAGTTGAACAACAGGCTGGAAGACCAGAGCCCTGCGACGCATCCCCAGCAGACAGCAGGACTCCTCGGTGTTGGCAAACACTCGGCCTGCAGGGGAACACGGGAGCAGTCAGAGGAGGAAACACAGGTACCTGTACCTGTAGATTGGGCGGTGGGTATGAGAGGTTCTATAGCGGGATGGAAGCAGCTCTGCGTGGATCTACAGGAGGAGAAAGCAACTGAGGCAACATCAAGCATCATAGGCAGACAAGAACGTGTGGGGTAAAGCAGGAAAATGGTTCCATTATTGATACAGCTCACACTAGTAGTTCCCAGTCGAACAATTTCAGATGACGTAGGAACTGGAAATAGAGTAGCATGGTGGCTAATGCTAAATTTGTGAGACTTTGGGTCCTATCTTGCAGCCGGCGCAGCGCAAACCCAGACCAGAGTGTCTTTCCTATTTTAAGACTGACGCAGTTGTAGAGCAGGGCAATATATCAATATTATATCAATATTGTGATAGACTAAATATTGTCTTAGATTTTAGATATCGTAATATGGCATAAATGTTGGTTGCTGGTTTTAAAGGCTGCATTTAAGTAAAGTGATGTCATTTTAGATTAGATTAGATTCAACTTTATTGTCATTACACAGGTACAAGGCAACGAAATGCAGTTTAGGTCTAACCAGGAGTGCAATAGCAGTAAGTGCAGGATATACACTGGTTCCATAAGTGCAGGACATGGGTAAGTACTGAATAAATATAGAAATGAATACTATTATAAACATTATTTTCTGAACTTACCAGACTGTTTTTTTATCAAAAATCTCATTTTGTGAAAGCACCAATAGTCAACACTACGGTATCTTAGTTTGCGGTATCAATATCAAGGTAATTGGTCAAAAATATTGTGATATTTTCTTTATATTGCCCAGCCTGATGCAGTTGTTAATTTCCAATCCAGATCCTGTGTTGTTTAAATAACAAATGCACCTGCGTCCATCTTTGGCCCATGGGCGTGCTGGTCTTACAGGGAGGTGTGTTCAGGTGCATTCTGGGCGTACTGGTCTTACAGGGAGGTGTGTTCAGGTGCATTCTGGGCATGCTGGTCTTACAGGGAGGTGTGTTCAGGTGCATTCTGGGCATGCTGGTCTTACAGGGAGGTGTGTTCAGGTGCATTCTGGGCATACTGGTCTTACAGGGAGGTGTGTTCAGGTGCATTCTGGGCGTACTGGTCTTACAGGGAGGTGTGTTCAGGTGCATTCTGGGCGTGCTGGTCTTACAGGGAGGTGTGTACAGGTGCATTCTGGGCGTGCTGGTCTTACAGGGAGGTGTGTTCAGGTGCATTCTGGGCGTGCTGGTCTTACAGGGAGGTGTGTTCAGGTGCATTCTGGGCGTGCTGGTCTTACAGGGAGGTGTGTACAGGTGCATTCTGGGCGTGCTGGTCTTACAGGGAGGTGTGTTCAGGTGCATTCTGGGCGTACTGGTCTTACAGGGAGGTGTGTTCAGGTGCATTCTGGGCGTGCTGGTCTTACAGGGAGGTGTGTACAGGTGCATTCTGGGCGTACTGGTCTTACAGGGAGGTGTGTTCAGGTGCATTCTGGGCGTGCTGGTCTTACAGGGAGGTGTGTTCAGGTGCATTCTGGGCGTACTGGTCTTACAGGGAGGTGTGTTCAGGTGCATTCTGGGCGTGCTGGTCTTACAGGGAGGTGTGTACAGGTGCATTCTGGGCGTGCTGGTCTTACAGGGAGGTGTGTTCAGGTGCATTCTGGGCGTACTGGTCTTACAGGGAGGTGTGTTCAGGTGCATTCTGGGCGTGCTGGTCTTACAGGGAGGTGTGTACAGGTGCATTCTGGGCGTACTGGTCTTACAGGGAGGTGTGTTCAGGTGCATTCTGGGCGTGCTGGTCTTGCAGGGAGGTGTGTTCAGGTGCATTCTGGGCGCATTGCTATCTTAAGGCAGTGAGGAGTGACCACATCATTGACCAACAAGAACCTGGTCTGAAGTCAATAACGCAGCATTTCATTATATTAACAGCAAACTAGTAAAATGCGCCTAAGCTTATGCACAGTGCATGCACACTATGCAGCAGCACACAAAAATGCAAAAGATTAAAAATAAAAATATTACAATGTGAAATGGAATTATATGATTAGCTTGCCTGCTTTCACTTCACGCACGAGCAGATCAGTTTCTTCTCCTGAACATCGCTCCTTCCTGTTTAGCAAATCTGCCATCGTATGCAATGCGCCAAGATACAAACACGCCTGGCTGTTAAAGGTAATGGGAGAGGACTTCTGATTAAACTAGCAAAAGAGGATTTGTACGCGCCCTAAACACACCTGCGCCAGGCGCTTAGATCATTAAAATAAGACCCCAAGTCAGTAGCAACACTAACCAGTCTTAGCTGTACCCCACAAGTGCCTAGACCGCCTGAGGGGATCATAATATGACAGAATAATCACAAAGACAACAGGGAGGCACATGGAGCTAGAGATGGAGATGGTCATGGAGCCAGCAAAAAAAAAGATTTACCTTCGTCTTATGTCATCCACGTGTATGGGAAATAGACATAAAAAACAAAAGAGGAGTTTTAACTTTAATTGTAGCCTTTATACACATGCAGTGTGCTTTTAAGTCAAACTACAGTAGCATCACACATCACTCACAGTAGTTAGTGACGTTCTCATTAAATAGTTATGATGATGGGTGAATATGATCAATACATGATTTCCTTTCAGAGGACAGAAATACATCAAAATGTCAGTGACTCCATGACAGAAGGGTCACGCCTCTACAGGGAGGAAGGACCACTACCACACGTCGTCTCACTAATACTGAAGTGGCGCATTGACCTTACCGTGTCTGAATGTCTCCAGCAGCTTTTTGCTAACCCACTGCATCGCCTTGGCAGAGATCTTGGTCCCAAAGTTCCGGTCAAACGGGGACGGTGCTCCTCCCTTTTAAAACAATCCAAAGGTTTCATTTTATCGCATTTTTTAACCCCAAAAAACATGAGGATGAAACAACCAGACATTTGATGTTTTGTCCATATATGCTGTGTATTGAATAATTATAAGGTAAAATTAATTCCTGTATTGAATTTGTGATTATTTGGCTAAAGATTTCTATTTCTATCTACCTTGCTGACACAACCGCTAAGCTTTATGCAAATGATTGCGTAACCCTGAAAGGTCTTAAAGTCTTACATGTGACTTGTTGAAACCTGTAGAAACCCTGTATTCATCAAATGTATAAGACCAGATTCAAACCCAGAGCCACCAGGACACCCGCCAAACTTCTTTTTTTATTATATTTAACGGTTGTTATTATTATTGTGCTACTTATTCTGGAACCAAATGTACTTTCATTTTTCCTGAAACCCATTATTTGCTGCAGGCACAACGCACTTCCCCTTGAGGATCATCAAAGTTCAGTTTGATCCAGTTTTATCTGCTCTTATCTCAAGACACACAAAGCCAAAATACAACAAAGCCCATCCATGTCAAATGAAGATCTGCATATTTATGATACAAATATAGAAAAATAATATTAAATCTTTCTTTATTTGGAATTCATTTTTACCCCTGATACAGCTACAGAAAGGAAATACACCCATTTAGTCAGTCAATTGTTTTGTTGTTGTACATTATAGGGTTTGGTCTCTAGACCTATTCTATCTGTAAAGTGTTTTGAGATAATTTCTGTTATGATTTGACACTATAAGTAAAATTGAATTGAATTTAAATAAGATCCAGTGTAGCTGTGCCTACCTGCTGCATGTGTCCCAGCACATTCTTCCTGGAGTCAAACACTCCCCTCCCTTCTTCGGAGTACAGCTGGTAGATAAAGTCGGTAGTGTAGTTTTCATTACAGTTCTCATTCCTACACACACACACACACACACACACACACACACACACGGTTATTAGTCAGATGTCTGAGTCTACATAGCCATTGTTCTTTCCTCACTGAGATCATGTCAAAGTGACTGACAACAAGATGTCAGCTGTTTTAAGTGTTGACATCAACTTTGCTTCTGTTTACTATGCAAGCAGCTTAAAATCAAGTGCTGAGGACAGGAAATACTGGATCATAGAACTTTATAAATGCAGCAGCAGTACACCAGTTATGTGTCTGAATCCCATAATTACTAAGTGGCTCAGTCTTAAAATTAGCAGTGACTGTCTGGACTGCTGGAATCATAATGTTACCTGAGGACCAGTCCTCTTTGAATGCTGGTCTTCATTTTCTCAGTCAAATGTTCAACATTGGCCTGTAGGAATAAATAGGAAATGTGAGTGACCAGTAGATGGCATTGTACTGCTGAGGCCATCCCACAATTGGCCTGAAGGCTTCTTGTATATGAAGTGAGTGTGAGTGGGCATTCACACAGCCTACGGTGCAGCAAAAACACCGGTCTTTCCATTCATTTTGAATGTCGATTGTAACAGCAATCAGACTTGTCAATCAGTTTTGAGGCGGTGTGAGAGTTCTATACAGGAAACATCACTACCTTCATCGCTGAAACACAAAACACAAGCACTGAACTGCAACAACAAAGCACAGTGGATCTGTCTCGCTTGGCTCTTTGTCTTTTCTTTGTCTTTTACTCCGTGAAATAAAGCTGCCGTCAAGTGCAGTCGGAAACAATTTGACGGAAACTGTTAAATATTAAGTCTACTTGTGCTACATTGGGGGGTTTAAAAAAACGATGTCACACAAATGGGCAGTTTCTGTGACACTCCCACACCGACTGGTCCCTATTTTGGCCTGGATGGGGCCTTAGGGAGTGATTGCCTTGACGGAGAGTTGAGAAATTAAAGATGAGACACAAAGAGGAGAGGCAGTCAATGTTGAGGTGCATGTGTGCATGTTACTAAGACATGATGTGTTACCTGCAAGTCTCTGATGTCAAAGGGCTCCTCGTAGATGTAGGCAGCATCGGCTCCAGCAGCCAGGCCGCCTACGCTGGCCAGGTAGCCGCAGTAGCCTCCCATGGTCTCGATGATGAACACGCGTCTCTTGGTCCCACTGGCCGACTGCTTGATGCGGTCACAAGTCTGACACATGCATATGAGCTCACAATGTCAGTACGCATGATGTGATTATTACAAGCTTAGCATTATGAAACTGTTAATATGTGAGATATCTCCAGATAAATGTCATGTTTAACATATCAAAGTGCCAAAAAGTCAAACCAGC
Organism: Etheostoma perlongum; assembly: GCA_026937815.1. NCBI lineage: Eukaryota > Metazoa > Chordata > Actinopteri > Perciformes > Percidae > Etheostoma > Etheostoma perlongum. The sequence goes on along the minus strand of CM049392.1, from coordinate 3,631,252 downwards.
AAGGTCAGAGGTGCGATGATTAGTCATGTTCTGAAAAATACATTCCACATAGAAATACAACAGCAAGACACTAGTTTCAAGGCCAGCATGCTTATTTTTCAATCTGGATAAGAGTCAACTTGCTACGCAATTCAGGCAGATTCCGGCTAAAATGCTGCTTTGCCAGTTACACTGGAGTCCTGCATAATCAAATGGTAAACTTCACATATTTAAAATTCAAATGTTTGGTTGGAACACTTGGTTAGAATTGTATTTATAGATGTATACTATCTTTTCTATTTGATTTGACATTAAAACATTATTTTAATAGTCCAATGCTGTTAATCAGTTTGACATCAGGTGACTGTGATGTCAGTAATAAGTCGTTTCAGATGCTACAACAATGTTAAAGGCGCATTCCACTGATTCAGCATTACACATCTATAACGTTGAGGGACTCACAAGAGACGTATCAAGGCAGCTGAGGCCGAGATATTCTGACCCAGAATGGGTCAACACTGGACCAAAATTTCCCAAAGTGCAACTTGATAGCATATTTCATTAGACCCTACTTGCCTTCAGTGTTTGGGTTAAGGTTAATCTTGAGGTATAATGTTAGAACTACAGTTAGGCTAGAATGTGATGTGTTAAGATACAGAGAAATCTATAGATTCATACAACACTTAACTGCACATCTGCTTTTGGAAGCTGACAGTTTGCTGAGTATAAGCACTGGACCATTGACTCCACCGATACGTGATATTATGTGTCATTTTCATCCTCTGTGAATTTGCATTTTGAACAAAGCGGTCAAAGTTGTTGGGGCGGCGGTTTGTCTGCCTTACCTCCACGATGGCATTGAGGGCCGTGTCTGCCCCGATACTGAGATCTGTGCCCGGTACATTGTTACTTATGGTGGCAGGCAGCATACACATCGGGATGCAAAGCTCCTCATAGGCAGAGCGAGCCTCATACAGCTGCAGTAGACTCTCAAAGGCCTGAAGCGGCAGTATATGAACACGCGTTAGAGCCACTAAAGGCTGGCCACTGAGAGAGAGGTGAATCTCTCTCAGTTTACAGGAGTGTATCCTGCCATTCCGGCTCTTTCCGTGTGATAGTGGCAATGGCTTCCCTTTGGCAAAAAGGATGGAGGGACAGAAATGTGGACAGAGAGATAAAGAAGAAAGTGAAGAAGGGAAAATTAAGAGAATGGAAGGACAGGACATTGAAAGGACAAAATGTAGAAGGAAGGCGATGGAACAGATAGAACAGAGGGAAGAACAACAGCAGTCTGTGTGTTCGTGATTCAGCAGCACAAAGCCGTGACACTGCATAGGACAACCATATGACGGCCGTGTCTGCTGTGGAAGGTTATCTGCAGGCAAGACGAGCACCGATCGAGTCTGCATACACAGGAGGATGAATAAGATGGTGGCAAAGATTCAGGCTCGGAGATGTCACGCTGTTTATGTTTGCGCTGGTTCTTTAGTTCATTTGAGTTACCATGATGCTTTGAACAAAAACAGCAAGAGCATTTATTACTTTTATATATTCTCTGCATAAATATCCTCAAATTTATGCAATGTTACTAAAATTATAAAGTTTGTATAGAAGCTTCATTATCAATAAAAGCAGATAGATGCAATACAGTGCATGTTAACTGTACTACAGGGGGTTAGTTTGTGCTCTGTAGCTGTATGTGAGAGCTAGCTAGACATCATGTTAACCACTCATCTTGATCTTCATGATGTAGGAGGACACAAACACACAGGCAGGGAGAGCAGAGCAAACATGGCGGCCATGACTCCCGTGCACCCCACAGCATGCCCGCCGCATGTTGTCACTCACCTACTCACCTGACAGGGAAGGGAGGGACGATACTCTGTAGCTTGGTTTTACCTTTACCAGTCAGGCCTCACAGTACAGACGTGACTCTATTTGTCTGTCTGGCTGAGTTGCTGATGTTTTAGTTTTAGACCAGATGTGGCTGACAGGTGCAATGTTCACAAAATTTCTGGTAAAATGACTGAGTGAGCAATTTTCCCCTTTCTGAAACATGATTGGCTGGCTGGCTGGCTATGTGAGCATGAGCAAGACTGTTTCTCTGCTTGTGTGCATGTGTGTGTGGTTTCTATCTGTCTGGGTGTTACTGTGAGTTCAACTGTTCTGGTTGCCAGCCCCATCACTTACAGTAGTGATGGCGTTCAGAGCTGTGTCAGCGCCAATGCTGAGGTCTGAGCCCGGCACATTGTTGGAGACAGTGGCTGGGACCATGACCATGGGCACACAGAACTCGTCATATTTCCCGCGCGCCGTTAACAATTCCAGCAGTGACAGGAAGCCCTGCAGGGCAGAGCCAAGCACTTTAGTGTCTCCAAGGGTGGCTGACAGGTTGGTTTGGTTGAGAGGTGCTACTTGCCACAAGGAGGGGAAGGACAGGGTGCCAAGGGGAGGAGCCAAGTCTATCGCAACGGACAGCAGCGAAACAGACAGGTACCACTCCACATACTCTAATCATTATCTCTGTTACACATATACACATCCATACATATACATTTACTTGCATATTTCACAGGAAAATAAAGCTGATGAGCATTTAAATGGGATTGCGTGAAATGGCTGGAAAAAAAGCAGGTGCTTCCTGTTATATTTCAGTTACAGTGTGTGTTGCTTTACTTTTCATTTCAATAATTCAAATGCCCCACATTTAGAATCCTACTTTCTCTCTATATTTAGAGAAATAAAAATCAAGAGTGAACCAAGAAATTACTTTGACACATGATTATGTAGATGACTATGTAAGCAGCCATATGGTGGTGTGTTGACATAAAATGGGATAAGACTGATGGAAAGGATCAACATTACAGTGTTCACTGTCATATACTGTACATATAGACATCTGGCAATACAAATAGTAATGCTTCCACAGTTTGTTGTTTTTAAGCTGAATATGAAATATAGCATTAGCGCTCCTGTCGTGAATTTTCAAATGTCTAAGAGCTTACAAGCTTATGGAAAGTAAAAATGACAATGTAGCTTCATAAGATATATTAGTTAGCAGGGACAAAAAAAGCTTTAAACATACCTCAAATCCACCAACAATTAGGAGTGCATTAATATTGTGCTTTTGCATCTGCTCAGCAATTTTGTCAATATGCTTTGCAGGAAGCGTTCTGTAGGAAAGAAAAGAGCAAAGTTGTTATTTCTTTATATGAACCAGAGCCAATTTCAGCTTCCACCTAAAATGTCAAAAAAGTAATGGTCAAATATGAACTATTGTGTTAACATGTTATTGACTAAAAATGTGTTTAGAAATCGTTCATCTATGACACGAGTTTGTTCACAGATGACACAGCTGATTTCCTTTTGAACAACGCCATGTTTACTAAACACCAACTGACAAAAGTTAGGCTAAATATTATACTTTCAAAGCCAAAATCTGTATCTGAGTCTACAGCAGTATTGATATCTGAGTTTACAATACTCCACCACTCCAAGGAATGACATTATATATATATATATATATATACACTGTATATGCTGAATAGTTGCTGTTCAACCAGAGATAACAGAGCTAGACTTTACCTTTTGGTTCCCAACAGGGATCCACCTTGTCCCGTCCATCCTCCGACATCAGCCCATTTAATCTCCTTAATCTGAGGGGAAGACAACACTTGCAAATCTTACAGCATCACGTTTTAAATTGATCCTTCTTTTAGCATTCAAATGTATGAATCCTATGCCTAAGATTGATTCTTTATTGTTGTTGGTCCCTCACACCTTAATACATCCAGAACCTCCAGTGTCAGTTCCAGTTCTGTATTATCTGACACGTTTTCCTGATGTCTCAGTGCAGAGATTGTTAGGAGAGTTAACTTTCTGGCCACACTCTCTCATATATAACAGAGGAACTGGACCAGTGATAACCCAGAGGTGTGTAGCAGCGAGTCCCAGAGCCCTGACGTATAGAAATCCATTACTCCTGCTGGTCTAATCTTCTTGGGGTCAGTTGGTACAGCCTAATTTCAGCTGGCCAGAGCACAAACTGGGTGTTTAACCAACCACTAATACTGAGAACATTCTGATGAAGATAAACGATCAGATTGTTTAAGTGCTTTTCTTTGAATAAGCCAACTATGGACTGAGGTGACTTACGTTTTTTTTTTCCTCCGGGAAAAGGTCAAAGGAGGAGAAAGGAGAGGAAACCAGTTCTACTAGTCATAGAGCAGGAAAATAGCAGTGTCTCAAATTACAGACCTGGGTTTACATACTATCTGCTTTTTCCTTTCATTCATCATTCAAGATTTCCTCCATAGTCAGATCAGGTGAACATCCTCCCACTGATTGATTACTCGGAGGCTGTGTTTTACTGTCTGTGTATTCTTTTGCCCTCTGTCAGTTTTTTGTGGTACTGCATCAACTTTGTCTGAGCAGGGCAGAAGTGGGAGAGTTGGTGCAACATTCATCTAGACAGATTATCCCTTGTGTCTGACCCGCCAACTCTATCTGAGCTATTGATAAAACACAATATTTTATTGTAATGTAGATTATTACATTAATACATTTCAATTGTAACATTATATATTCTTGGTGTGATGACTTTGCTACAAGATTTTCAATTTAACGGAGTGAGATTGCACAGTGGTGTACAGAGGTGGGTAGTAACGAGTTACATTTACTCTAGTAAGTTTTTGAAAAAAATGATACTTTTTCCTTTTACTTGACTAGACTTGTGAAGAAGAAACTCCGCTACATCAGGCTACAATGAGCTCCTAACTTTTCTTTTTACCTATTTGGTATTCTACTCATCATTGTTTATATAAGTCTCATTTTAATGTTATAATTTGACAGAGAGCCTTCTGCTAAAGGCTCTACCATGTGACTGTGTTTCACCAATCAAACGGCGTTGTGCAGTCTCGTCACATGACCATACTCGATCTCAGTGGCGGGGCAGGTTAACTTTACACTCGTAGCAAATAAAGACGTCAGAATCAACCGTCGGCAAGGCAACACAGACGAGAAGGAATACCCCCGGCCTCATACTGAAAGCATGTTTACCTTTTAGTAAAAGTACCAAACAGCTGCTACATTATGCGTTGTCTTCTATGTCTACCAGAACAAACGGACATCCAGCTTTCAAAAACTCAACATCTAACTTGAGGGAACATGTAGCAGTCATTTTTGTTTTTGTTGTGGACAGGCGAATGTTTGTCTTTTAGGTTACCTATGTTTTGAAAATGTCCTATATATACACAGTATATCCATCCAAAAGTCTCTTTATTTAAGCTATTTTGTAATTAATACATTATTACATATACTTATTTTATTGATTAGATGAACTACTGTATAATTTGCCTAAAGATGATTATTTTGTATTTTTGTTTGTCTGATTTAATGCTTGTGCTAAAAAAAAAAAATCAGACATTACTCAACAGGTACTCAGTACTTTAGTAGTTTTTTCACCAAGCATCTTTTTACTCTTACTCAAGTAATTATTTAGATGACTATTTTACTTTTACTTGAGTCATATTTTTCTGAAGTAACAGTACTTTTACTCGAGTACAATTTCTGGATACTCAACCTACCTCTTATATACATGCAACAGTGCACTAGTAAATATATAGTATAGTATATAAGTCATATACAGTAGTACCCACCTGGCCTTTGTAGAATCCCTCAAACCCATCACTGACAGCAAACATCTTGTGCCCCTCAGAGATGCCCACCCTGACGGCTGAACGAACAGCAGCATTCATGCCCGCTGCAGGGGCACCAACATTCAGCACTGCCACATTGAAGTTGCTCTGAGGGCAGAAAACGGACATGAAATGGGACTAACATTGTTTATCATCCCACTAAATAAAGACTGTATGTTGCAGTTGTTTTTGGAGGACAGTTGATCAAGCTCCGCAGAGTGAATCAATAAATGGTTTCTGCTCTGCTCTCCGCTCCATGCTGGGCCAACATTGGTCATTATCACTAACGCATGGGGAGCCAAACCCTGAGGCGAGCTCCACAGCATGGCGTCTGGCATGCTGCCTCTACACTTCACTAATCTGAGCTGCTTCTTTTGGAGCCACAGCAGCAGGCTGCCACAGCTACTGGCAGGGTTGAACAAGTCATCCCTTAGCAGGGAGCCAGGTGTCATATGATATCGCTGTACGACAGACCAACACTGAGCCACCTGGGCCTTCTGTGAAGCATACCACTGCAACTACAGCCTACACAGCAAGCAGGTAAAACAGTTTATTATTAAATGGTTCCCATAATTACAAGTCACCTTATTTTCCACTTAACAGCAGGAAACAGCTGGCACCATGTTTAACTAGCATGCTTTGAAATGCTCCCATTACTCTATATTGCCAAACCACACACTTACAGGAATACTTGAATCAGTACATGAGCCTTGTTTTGCCAAGGATACCTCTGAAAATAGCAGCAGAGTGCACCAAGATTGCATCAGCTGAGTCATTTTTTGTTGGCAGATCCTTAGGAGGGTAATAAAAAATTAAACATCTTAGTGGTTTGGGGAAACAAATATAACTCTCTAAAAACAATGGTGCAGGCAAGATGGGGGCTGCTACTATGTGTGAAAGAAACAACTCCTGCTTGGTGTGTGTCTGTATATTTCTGGCTTGTGTTAGGAGCAAGGAAACCGAGCTGTCACTGTCAAAAGGAAAGGAAGGGTCAAGATGTCGTGAGGTGACTTACAACTGGCAGTTCGGATTCTGGTTTACGATGAGCCAGCAGTTTGTACGTCTTCAGGTTGTTTTCAAAACTCCTGCAGCAAAACATGTTACATGCAATATTGTTACACCAATAGTTATGAACATTTTCAGCACCACACACATGAAAATGCACAATATAGCAGTCCCTTCAAGTTTCGCTGGCTTTTTCTTTTATTGTTGCTGCCCAAAATGCCAGATTTTGCAGTAGCTTTTGTAAAAATTGCGATAAAGGTTGCAATGTTCTGTATTGATGTGATAAAATTGCTGGAGATGGTGAAAATTGCTAAAAGGTTTTTTTGTGTACTTCTTAAAAAAGGAAACTTGTTTCAGGGTGACTAAAACTACTCTGGGTTGAGTGTTCCTAGTAGGCTAACCTTACCAAAAAGGCTCAGGATGCTGGTAGAATATGAAAATGGCTTATGATTTATGACACAAAATAATTACTTACAATTAAATGAATCAAATTTGAACATATCTGTTAGTGGCTGGTTAATGTTCACATTTTGAAAGTTAATTTCCTATCCTGGTACAATACATTCACTTAACGGTTTGATAAAGCAGCCAACTAATTGACCTTTAACTTTTTATTGCACTTACAATAACGAGCAATGCTGTGCTCAACTCAACTCATCTTCTCATTACCTTCTCATCTCCGTTTTATCCTGCATCTACTGTGTGTGTCTGTGTGTCGCGGGGGGAACTGAGAAGGCAACAGGAGTGAAACAGCAGCAGCTTTTAGCGACTTCAGAGTGAAAAATCATTACAGCGTACATTAATGTTAAAATGTGTAGAAGTTGGCAGGACAATCTGAATTGTTCTGCATGGTCATTGGTGTTATGTTTTGTTGGTAATTGTGTTTGAGTCACACACGTCTCATCTTCCTACCAAAAACAAGGAAATGTATTTAGCGACGTACACGTGTGATGTCAACCCGTTCTCAATTCCGCTTGGTCATTGGCTCTCAGCATCCGCTACCTAGGCAAAAGTCTGGCCCGGGGGACTGCTGTGATTGGTAGAAAGTTGAGGACACTCAGGTTACTGGTCAAATTTGCGGTGAAGTTGAGACAATTGGACAAAATTGCGAGTCACACTAAACTCAAGGAGATTGGTGGAATTGTTGCAATCGCGACATCGCAAATTCCTGGAGTGGCCGAGGGTCAGAACTGAGGGTTGTAAATTGAATTAGCTGCATCATTATAATTTCCAACCAATTGTTGACTCTATGCTGTGTATAAACGACAGACTGATGGTGCTCAAAATAGCACCAAGGTTCACTTTCTGTACACCGGTTTACAGTACGCAACATCAAACTCATTCCATGTCGTGATCTTGAGTTAAGTGATGTCTTTGGTATATAGGATTTGTCCCAGCGAGCCGTCAGTCATACCTGCCCCGAAGCTTAACAGCCTCCTCAAACCGTTTCCCGTCCATGGCCCTCTGGACCTCTTGAGTCTAAGGAAAAGAGGAGTATTGTATGGAGTATGTTTGAATTCAGTACAATTACATACATTGTACTTCCTGTATGTACAAAAGCAGAGTCACTTTGTTTATTTTATATCAGCTAAGATGAAATATATGTAGGCATTCATACTGTGATCTTTGAAGGGCCTATTATGAGCGCAACAATTGCTGCATGTGGGACTCACCGCCTTTCTATTTTAAAGAGACAGAACAATGAAATACTAATATGAAACCATGTTTTGACCTGGAATAGAATTGTATTCTTTGAACCACTTTACAAAATCTGAAAGAATAACTGAAACATTTGGCAAGATTGTCTCTAGACTTCTGTCAAAATTCAACAACAAAGCCTCTTTATGTGTTTCTATGGTGATGGGTTGCCATTACATCACCATCCAGCAGGCAGTCATCGCCAACCCTGCCAAATGCTTTACATAATCATTAACCAGACACAACTGCCTCTCAAACAATACAACTCCCTTGTGAACATTAGTGCCCGATGGGCCCATTCCTTAATGCTCCCCCATTCCTTAATCCCCCCCCCCCCCTCCATGTGACTCTGCCTCTCTTAGTCCAGCTGAGTCATTTCCCAGTGTTTGTGTTTATATGTGCTTTGCAGTTCCCCTCTCTCCTCACCTTCCAGACTTTTGTAAATACGTATTTGTGTAAGTATTGAATGTGTGGCCTGTTTTCAGCCCAGTCCAGTGCCTACCATCTGTACACACTCCATCAGAGGCAGGCGCACCGATTGGTTACCGCACAGAGAGACCACGCAGGCTGGCGTGTTGGCTGTGGTCTCAAGAAGGGCAAGAACAGCCTCCACACCCATACGACTAGCCTGTGTGAGCAAACACACACACAGATACAACTGCGTCATCCTCACTATCAAAACCTTCCTATGTTTCTCCTGTAAACATGCAATGTTTTATTTGCTAACACATTCTTCGACAAATCCAGTGATTTTTTTTTTTGTTTCACTTTTCACACCGGACACAAAATTTGAGAGAGAAAACAATTGTTAGATCTGTCTTTTTCTCTGCTTCAATTTTTAGTTTGTCTGTGGTAAACATGAAGAGATTTCTCTCTCACTGTTTGTGATGTAGTGCTTCACGTGTTGAGCCACAAATCTGTTAATGGGCTTGGCCTGAAACCTGGAGCCATTTCTCCTCAGACACACACAGGATTAAACAGGAAAAGCTTTGGACAACTGGACTATTCCTACCAAAATACGTCAAATGGAGCGCACAGAAAACATGTACAACAGATTGATAGTGTGTACACTTTCTATTATAAATGAAATCTGACAATGTTATGGTTCAAAAATTATGGTTCAAAAATTAGTGTATCATCAAGTGTATATTAGGGCTACAACTAATGGATATTTTCTCTATTAATTGATTTGTCAAAACGCCAACACCCAAAGATGTTCAGTTTGCTTTCGGATATGACAAAGAAAAGTATCACACCCTGATATTTCAGAAGCTGCATCCAGCAAATGTCTAGTATTTTGCTTGAAAAATTGATCAATTCATGTTAAAAAAAATAAAGAAATAAGTGGTGGACCTACCAGGATGCGGTCAAAAGCAGAAGGGGTCCCTCCTCTCTGCACATGCCCTAGGATAGTCACTCGTGTGTCAAACCCCAAGCATTTGACAACAAGCTAGGAGGATAAAATGTACAGGTCTTAGCAAATACTGCAGCAATATTCTTTGTTATTCCTCTAAGGTAAATACTTCTGTACAGTATATTTAACAGATTCATGAGATTATGCAATGTGTTTAATTCATATTAGTAATTCAGCTAAAAGTGAAATTCTGTCTGCAATAGAACTATACTATGAAAAATGTGTATGCAAATGTACATATACATACAAACATGACCAGGCACATCACACACTGAAACACAAACACAATAGAAAAGCTTAAGAGAAGGGGAAACAGCAAAGCACAAGCAAGCCATTCTAATTTTTCAGTCATGTTAGCGGGGAGCTCTTAGCTTAAACTGAACATCACAGAAGATCCCAAGCTGGAAGTGCTAAATGAAGTGGTGATACTCGGGTACTGTATGAGAAAACAAAACGCCTGAAATGTTTGCCTTCAAAAAAAAAAATAAACAGTTAGTGCAGGGGCGTGGCATACAGTGGTATCTCTGTCAGAAAGTTTACACTGTCATACATACCCATAGTCCATTTAAAAAAGTATTCAATACAACTATGTGTGAAGCGGTTATAAATAAATGACATTGGATTTCACAAATGTCAGGGCGTGAGGTTAAGTGAGGGTATCTGCTCGGGGTTTTATAGCAGTAGTGGTATTGTGACAGCCATGACTAGAGAGTGTGTCTGATAGAGCACTCCAGGAACACAGCAACAGAGTTAAAGCCACATTAGGGCAGCAGTAAGTAGTACAGGTCATACAGGAGGCAGTCCAAGCTGGCACTCGCCACACTTTTAAACAAAGCTCTGTACTTACATCCTTGACATAGTCAGTGGTAATGGGTGTGTTGCTACGATCAATCGCCCCTTCGGCTACAATTATGATATTCAGCCTTTTCATTCCTGCTCGGTTCTACAAGGAGGGGTGGTGGAGAAACAACATGACAGAAAAACTGAGACTGTGGCTGTGACGTGGGCTTTCAGAAGCACAGGGGCCAGACGATGCTAACAGCCTGAGGGCTGAGAATATATCACTTCATAATGAAATTTGTCACTGCAGCCTGTGTTTGCACTTTGTAATCAGCAATATCCTGCCAACCTTATTGCTGGTCATTACGGGGTTTGGTGTTTTAAACCCCCAATGTTAGGATTAGGCAATAGTTAGGTGCCTTGAAGTCGACATTGGGGACTTAAAACACAATTGAGCGGTCATTACTGAATTGTTGTGGACTTAGCATGCAGCATCATGGTTTTCTTATCATCCTGTTAGGATATTCTGATACCAATTATCAAGAAAACTGCAATAAAGACTATTTAGGATATTTGTGGCACAGAAGACTGATTTCCATCAGTCGGGTCTCCATGCTTCTGGCTTCCCCTTTCTTTGCATTCAGGTACTCACATCCTTGACTATACCAGAGGTTATGGGCTTCCCATGCCTGTCTATGGCTCCCTCTGCAACTATGATAATGTTCAGCCTTGTGCCCCTGGAACGGGTCTGAATCATAGAACAGTGGCATGTTTCCAAAGCAGAAAAAAAACACACAATTATGACACCAGAGGACTAAGACTAAACACCCATCCTTCACATACAGTCTTCTCTGTTAGAAGAAAAACAGGATTTTCTCCTTGTAGAAAAACAGAAATGTAGTTCAGAATACAAACATTGTCATGTTAAACAAGACACAAAGAGAGAAATATATACACTTGTTATGAGTCACTGGGTTTACTGTGGGGAAGAAATAAGATTGTTACCGCAGACAGTTTTTCACACATCTTGTCCTCCCAGCCGTCCTCCGGGGGCATCTCAGGGATCAGCACCCAGTCTGCTCCACATGCCAGGGCACTAACCAAGGCCAGGTAGCTAGGAGAGAAAACATTATCACATATGTTTTGGATATTATGTTTATAGATATTATGTTTTTGGATCTGCTATTGAGTTTATCAAATGCATTCTTACCCACAGTGTCTGCCCATCACCTCCAACACAAATGTTCTCTGGTGACTGAAAAATCAGAACAGAACATATGACTTAGCATTTGATTAACACAGCGCTATGCTGATGTATTCAAAAACAGACATTTGTAAGGTGATGCTCAATAGAGCTGAAATTAGCTGGGCAATATATCGATATTATATCAACATCGTAATGAGACTAGATAGTCTTAGATTTTGGATATCATAATATTGTAATATTGCATAGTTATGTCATTTTCACTTACCAGACTGTTGTAACTGTTCTATTATTTGCCTTAGACACCCACATTACTGATGATTATTTATCCAAAATCCCATTGTGTAAATATTTTGTGAAAGCACCAATAGTCAACACTACAATATCGTTGCGGTATCAATATCGAGGTATTTGGTCAGAAATATTGTGATATTTAAATTTTCTCCATATGGCCCAGCCCTGGTTTGCTGTTAAATTGTCTGACAGGTTGACAATGGAGCATGTTTTATTTCAATTTTAATACATCAGGATATAGTGACATTCCATTTCCAACACATTGGCCTTAAATTTGTTAAAAAGCAAGTGTAAGTAGTGATACATAAATATTTCATAGATGTTTATTCTGCCATTGTCATGCTAGGATAATGAAATGCTTAGTCACAGCAAGTACACAGTCTCCCATTTAGGACTTTAAATGAATTTTGCATTATCCAACCTTTTGTTTCCAAGTTCAAGGTGTAATAATAATAATAAAAAAAACAAAAACAAATGGAGCTCTAGCTGCTCTATCTCCCCCTCACCTCTGTGCAGTTGTCATAATTGCATCCACCACTTCAATGATTCTGTGCAGAGCAGAGTCAGTGCCAATTGTCATGTCAGTTCCACAGAAGTCGTTATCAATGGAGCCAACCATCCCCACGATGTGAAGGGCCGAATACTTCTGAACAGCATCACCATCGATCAAGCCTAAAAGGATCATATTTCTTTTATTGTTTCTCGCTTATAATGCTAGATTCACTTTTCTAATGAGCCTACACATGCAAGAGTGAAGGCGGCAGCTTGAATGTTTTAAGGAGATGATCCTATCTGAACATAGCAAGACTGTCTCTTTAGCTCTAACTTGAATAAAGACAACCCTTTAATTCAGTTTTCCTGTGAGGTAGTTAAATATTTAGAATAAATAATAAATAAACGTTTGGCCTTTGCCGCCACCTATGATGATTGTGATTGGTTAAAAGAAATGCCAATAACCCAGAGCAACTTTTTCTCCCATCCTGGAACGCAGTGTGGACTCGCCAGACTGCAGCGCTGCGGAGGAAGGTCTGGCAAAGCGAGACTACTAACAGCACAACGTGTAGTTAATGGGTTTGCAGCTGATTGAGCACACGTGAAATTAAGAAAATAGTATGAGGGTAAAGCAAAGAGGAGGTTTATCTTTCTTCAGTACCTTGCTCCGCCAACTCCCCCAGCAGCCCACTCCATTCCTCCCTAAAGAGGTTGGCTCCGGTCAGGCTGCCATCTCCACCGATCACGCACAGGTTGGTGATGCCGTGCTGCACCAGGTTGTGAGCTGCCTTTAGGCGACCCTCGTGGCTGCGAAACTCTTTACAGCGGGCACTGCCGATAACAGTCCCACCCTGATGACAACAAGCGTGAAGATTTCAGCCTATTACACTCTTTTCCTGTGACTTTAGGTCCCTCAGCTTCCTTTTTGCAAGCCCTGTGTGCATGGTGCAGTATGGTGTTTAGTAGAGGTGGAACGGTACAAAGAAGTCACGGTTTTGGTTCATACATCGGGTTCAAACAGTTCGGTACAGTGGAGGGAAAAGCAAAAATAAAAAGCAGAGGGCAATTTTTTTTTATTGTCCATGTGTCAGGCTGTACCACCTAGTGTGTAAAGTAAGATGGAAACAATAAGTACCCCACATCATCTCCAGACTCCATCTGGGACTTGTAAACAAAATAAGACAATCAGCTATAAAACTGAAAATACAGCATCTCTTATTTATTAAAGTGCAAATTACATTGAATAATGACAAAACATAAAATTCTACTTAGGCAGACCTCTCCCCACAAAAGATAAAAAGTATTCTTGCTATTAAGTGCGATAGGCATACCTTTCTAGTTTCCACTCTGCCACGATCTCCTGTAGCTTCTCAGCTACGTGTGTGTGTGTGTGTGTGTGTGTGTGTGTGTGTGTGTGTGTGTGTGTGTGTGTGTGCTGCTCATACAGGGGTCTGTAGAACTGACGCTTTCATTTCCCTCCGAGTCAATGAAATGAGCAGTCACCGTGAGCTAGCTTTCTGTAGTACAAGAAGTCGTCCAACCATCAGTTGTTAGTGAAACGAGCAGCAGCTGACAACTCCTGCTCCATCAACGTCCAAGATGAAAGGGACTAGCTACAGTTTGCCTGATGTGTGGACGGGAGGAGAAGTTGGACAGTTTTTGTGTCTCGTTCCAGTGATTGGCACATCTGGGTGATGGCGTTGGATATGCGTTAGCATGTCAGATGTATTTCCACTCACATACCCGACAACTGCTGACACAAAGTCCTCGTCTTATCCAACACTCTCTTGTCTGTACTACTGCGATCTTAAAGAGGCCGGTGGGTCCTCTAGTTGTTGTGCGTCACCACCACTCGCCATAGGCTAGGCTACTCGTCCATATGAGTGTGCTGCTAGCTCTAAGTCACTCACTGGACCGGAGGCGGAGCTCGGCAACAGCTACATACCATACGGGTAGCTTCAGAGCTAAGGCGGGCTACAGATTAGTCAATAAGAAAACAGTAGTTCCACATTACATATATTAATTTGCATGCAAGTTTTATTTTTATTTTTTATCGTGTATTCTACGTGTACATTTGTGTACAGAACTGAGACACCCGTATGGTTTCGGTTCATTAAGAATACATATACTGTTCCACCCCTAGTGTTTAGTGTCTTGCTTGGGGACAATAGTGAACACTGCTAATAGTACACTGACTGCTGGGATGTTAGGGAATGACCTCTTTAACCAGAAAACAACTTAAAGGAACCAAATTATGTATCTAATTCCTATTAGCTACATGATTTGCATATTCCTCTTGAGGGCCCTATTGCATTAGATGTGTGGCTGCTGCCTATGATAAGTACTCACCACTTGTAGCATGCTGGAGACACTTTCCCATGTGGCTTCCTTTATGTTCTCGCCACCGTCCACCATACCCTGATATCCCTGATAAAAAAGATGAAGCATCTTAGTAAATGAATATGAACGAAGATTACTAAACAGTAAGTGAGAGTGATGTGGTCTCCTAATGGCATCATTAGCTCATCAACACTCGGAACTAAATAAATATATCAACCTAATGCAATGCCATAGCAAAGTGAAATGGAAAAAAAGTGTAATTGTGAAACTCTAGAAATGAATATGGTTTAAAAGTGTGTCCATCCTCATATGTTGTCTTGCAGAAGAGTGGATGAGAACAGCCCAGAGTACTGTGGTACATGAGTGGGAGGGTGGTTTCATACGAGGTATATGCTAAAGCCTCAAGTCAGTTATGTAACAGCACACTGAGCAAGGAGGTCCATACGGACACAGATGTGCAGGGATCACAGGGTGAGCAAGCAGAGCACGGCCCCTCACCAAAGCTCCTGTAACATCTGCTGTGTGACAGTAAACATCCCTGTGTCTATTAGAGCTGTAACGATAGACCAAACCCAGGGTTCGGGGTGGATCACGGTTTTCGACCCACGATTCGATACAAACCTCAATTCTTTTTTTTCTCAGTAAACGTAATACAACTTTTGCCACATGGCATTGTTTTGTCACTGATTACATCCCACTTTGCAACACAGTAATACAACAGAGAACCTTATTTATTGATATTGATGGATTTTCAATTTTGATCGATCCAACATCCAAAATAATGTTTCTAAAATCGTTTCAGTGGTTCATTAACTTGTTGGAATGAGACATAAGAATAATGGTAATGGTAACAGTAACGGACAATTCCGCTACCAACCTGTGCAACCTGGAAAAGTGTATTGGTGCCTACAGTATAGGTGTTGGTTGACAAAATGCTAATGTGATTCTTGGTGGGTAACATAAGAGTATGTTATTGTTCAACACGCTCAGTTATTTTTAGTATGATTGTTTTGACCTGGGTTAACAACTCTGGGCTAACCCACAAATTCATCAGTAACGTTAACTCTATAGAGGGTGGGAAATTAACTAGCCACAGTGGCTGGTGGATGCCCAATTTTACCAGCCACTTTTTCCAGAATTCAAATTTATAAAAAGTGCACTTACATATTTTGAATTGCTTCAATACATTATTTTGTATTAATACATATTTTATTAATATAAGCTAATAAAAAGTGATGTGAAAAAAATGACTGATGATGACTCATGGATTTTTATTGCCTCTAATTTAAGGTTAGTTGTTCCTCTAATGAACAAATTGCCACATTTTTTAAACCGATGTCACGGACTAGAGGTGAAAACTACACCCCCCGCCACTGTGGCTGGTATACAAGGCAAAGTCACCCGCCACTTAGAAATAGTACCCGCCATTGGCTGGTGGCGGGTACTAATTTCCCACCCTGGATAGACGACTAATCTAATGGTATTTTAGCTAGCCTGTCCTACCCCTGTCTATCTGTCTCACTCTCCCGGTGCGGCAAGGCTTCAGTTATATAGTATATAGTCCGTAATATACGCCGTCTACGTAGAGTTTAGTGTAACTACACTTGCAACTGCTTTACCGTGACTCAGTGACTTAAACTGTGTGTGTGTGTGCGTGTGCTTCGCTCTCTGACCACATCGTGCTAATGTGCTTTTTTTTTTTTTTTTTTTTTTTTAGCACGGTTTGATTTAAAGTGAATCGATCGTAGTACCGAGGTAATTTGGTCGGTACCCAAGGAAGTAGCGAGTTTGGTACCAAACCCTAAATGCATTCATCTGAAACACTCGTCACGACAACTTTAACATTAGTTTGCTAAAATATATACAGTGAGGAAAATAAGTATTTGAAAACCCTGCTATTTTGCAAGTTCTCCCACTTAGAAATCATGGAGGGGTCTGAAATTGTCATCGTAGGTGAATGTCCACTGTGAGAGACATAAATTTAAAAAAAAAATCCAAAAATCACAATGTATGATTTTTTAACTATTTATTTGTATGATACAGCTGCAAATAAGTATTTGAACACCTGAGAAAATCAATGTTAATATTTGGTACAGTAGTCTTTGTTTGCAATTCTAGAGGTCGAACGTTTCCTGTAGTTTTTCACCAGGTTTGCACACACTGCAGAAGGGATTTTGGCCCACTCCTCCACACAGATCTTCTCTAGATCAGTCAGGTTTCTGGGCTGTTGCTGAGAAACACAGAGTTTGAGCTCCCGCCAAAGATTCTCTATTGGGTTTAGGTCTGGAGACTGGCTAGGTCACGCCAGAACCTTGATCTGCTTCTTCCAGAGCCCCTCCTTGGTTATCCTGGCTGTGTGCTTCGGGTCATTGTCATGTTGGAAGACCCAGCCTCGACCCATCTTCAATGCTCTAACTGAGGGAAGGAGGTTGGTCCCCAAAATCTCGCAATACATGGCCCCGGTCATCCTCTCCTTAATACAGTGCAGTCGCCCTGTCCCATGTGCAGAAAAACACCCCCAAAGCATGATGCTACCACCCCCATGCTTCACAGTAGGGATGGTGTTCTTGGGATGGTACTCATCATTCTTCTTCCTCCAAACACGGTTAGTGGAATTATGACCAAAAAGTTCTATTTTGGTCTCATCTGACCACATGACTTTCTCCCATGACTCCTCTGGATCATCCAAATGGTCATTGGCAAACTTAAGACGGGCCTTGACATGTGCTGGTTTAAGCAGGGGAACCTTCCGTGCCATGCATGATTTCAAACCATGACGTCTTAGTGTATTACCAACAGTAACCTTGGAAACGATGGTCCCAGCTCTTTTCAGGTCATTGACCAGCTCCTCCCGTGTAGTTCTGGGCTGATTTCTCACCTTTCTTAGGATCATTGAGACCCCACGAGGTGAGATCTTGCATGGAGCCCCAGTCTGAGGGAGATTGACAGTCATGTTTAGCTTCTTCCATTTTCTAATGATTGCTCCAACAGTGGACCTTTTTTCACCAAGCTGCTTGGCAATTTCCCCGCAGCCCTTTCCAGCCTTGTGGAGGTGGACAATTTTGTCTCTAGTGTCTTTGGACAGCTCTTTGGTCTTGGCCATGTTAGTAGTTGTATTCTTACTGATTGTATGGGGTGGACAGGTGTCATTATGCAGCTAACGACCTCAAACAGGTGCATCTAATTTAGGATAATAAACGGAGTGGAGGTGGACATTTTGAAGGCAGACTAACAGGTCTTTGAGGGTCAGAATGGTAGCTGATAGACAGGTGTTCAAATGCTTATTTGCAGCTGTATCATACAAATAAATAGTTAAAAAAATCATACATTGTGATTTTTTTTTTTAGATTATGTCTCTCACAGTGGACATGCACCTACGATGACAATTTCAGACCCCTCCATGATTTCTAAGTGGGAGAACTTGCAAAATAGCAGGGGGTTCTTTTCTCTGTGGACTCTTTTATAAAACAAACAGGTAGTACTATATAAAAGTGATGTGGCTGCAAGTAATGTTTTCCTACGTTGGGCACACTCCTATTGTATAAAATAAACTATGAGCTGTGTCAAAGGCCTTAACAATGGTAATCACAAAGTGTGGGCTCACCTCATGAATGAAATAAACTTTTGCTCCCACATATAACCCCATTCGAACCACGGCACGTACGGCAGCATTCATCCCTGAAAAACAAAGAATACCTTTAAGAATCTTAACAAAACAACTTTGTGCAACACTGCAGTGATGAGCAGAGTAAATAGCTCAACTTTAAAGGTCCATTGTGTAAGAATTTCTCCCATCTAGCGTTGAGATCATATATCGCAATCAGCTCTCTCGCACCACGCAGTTCAAAGTACAAGTTACAGCTACAGCTACGGTAGCCTTCACGCTTCAAAAAGCCGTCTCTTGCTCTTTTCAAAATCCTTTTTCTGGGCGAAGAAGTTCTGTTCCTGAAATTTGGATTTTGAATACGTGTGGTCCTCCATGTTTCTTTCTTCTAACTTGCCGGGGCCGGGAAGCGATGATACACATTAGCAGCAGCTGTGAGTTTATCATATGGAAGTGAAAACGTGACAGGTGGAGCAGTATGTCCTGTATGTCCCTCACCGGCTAACGTATTTCAAGATGGAGCATGACTATGGAGCGTCTACCCCACTTCATGCGAATGAAAATGTTAAATTTCAAAATAATAGGAATACTTGGAATTGATGGTGGTGGTCAATATTCATAAAAAGGACCAGTTTGTGAAGGGGCAACACCGATTTGGATAATGAACCACTAAATATGTTACACACTGGGCCTTTAATGAAGGAAAACACGTTGTTTCAACTGTAGCAAATCTTTAAAAAATCTGATTTGCATAGCTGCATGCAAAACTTTAATTCCCTCTCTCTTAGTATTTATGTTACGTGTGTGTGTGTGTGTGTGTGTGTGTGTGTGTGTGTGTGTGTGTGTGGTGAGGGGGGGTTGCAGTCTTTAAACTGTGTTTAAACTTATCTGTGACATGGGCCACTTTTTTCCCCACCACAGCACACTGCCATTTTTGGTCAGTCAGTTTCCCAGCTCCTCCTACTGCCTCTCAGTTACTTTGTGGTTAGTCCAAGTGAACGCAGTAACCAAGAAGGCCCTGCTCTGTGACATGAATGTCAATGGCAGGTTAGATTAAACACTGACAGTGGGAATAATGGATAAGGCTTTACCCACAGCAGGCAAACAGGAACTTGGCTGACGACTGTAGGAGATATAAACAGAAGAAAGTACTGAGGTTCCTTTCTACCGGTAAACAGTACAGATCTAATGGCGGCCAAGCAGCGTTGTTACTAAGCAACACAAAGGTTTAGGTTAGTGGAGAAGACAGCTAAGAAAAAAAGACAGTATATGGTAAACCATGCTGGGAAGTAAAAACCCTCCTACAGTCACAAAACAAAGCATGCATAACCATTAGAAAGGGACCAACATATCGGCCTGTACCGGCCAGGCTCTATTTATTATATATTACATAACTGTTCAAATACACAGCCTGGTTTAATCCCAGTTAGAGAAGACAGAAGGTTTAGGGATTTATAAACAGACACACAAAGACTGCAAGTAAGAAAGACAATACAACATGATACAATTTTAAGATTATCCAACAAAATATCTTTCATGTTTCTTGTCCAGCTTTGAGGTTTTGTCAAAGCTAAAAGTCTTAAGTTTTCATTCTGCATAACTGACGCTATTCTGGTGCAGAAAGCCAAGGCTACACAATGCCCTCTGACGCTGACATTCAGTTCCTGTCATGCATGCCGCTGCCTCATTAGTTTGGCTCTGGAGCCTAACTTTTTTCCTTCCTGTGTGTGTTAATGTGTAGGCCGCTAACAGTGAATTCTAATTCTAAAGCCACCCACTAAAGATTGATTTTTTTCATCCTAAGCCAAAGACTATATTGTTCGTAACGTGACTGGCAATTACGGTAAAGCCTATAAAACTGCAGTGCTGCTTGTTAAAAATACAGAAAGGAGAGTGCAAGCTAAAACAACGTCTCCAGGTTGACCTCCCACAAAATGTATGCCTCATCTTAAATGCTTCAACAATGTTACACTAAATTTTGGTGCAATGTTTGTTCTAAAATTGTATTATTATTACTATTATTATTATTATTATTATTATTATTATTATGCCATATTGCTACAAAAAAAAGCCTATTGGTGGTAGCTTTCATTTAACCCTCCTGTTGTCCTCGGGTTAAATTTGACCCCTTTCCAAAAGGTTTCTAAATCAGAAATGTGGGTTTCTGAAAAAGTAATGGTTCCCAACAACGCTGCTCACAAGTTAAATAAATAATCAGTTCACTACTTTCATTTAATTTGTGTTTTTGTCAATTATATTTATTATATTATATATTATATTATTTGGGGAAAAAACAATTTGTAAAAGAACTTTTTAAAAAACATGTAAAAAAAAAAAAAAAGAGAAACATTTCAATTAAAGTGACTAAAATGTGGAAAGATGTCAAAACAGTAACACAAATCTCAAAAAAGTGACAAATGTAAAACAAAACAAAAAAGCCTTAAAAGGTTGAGGGAAAACCAACAAAAATTTCAAAAGGCTCAGAAAAGCTCGACAAAAGAGACAAAGTCATTGGGGGAAAGACACAAAAGGGTTGAAAAAGACAACCATAACCTTGATAAAAGGTTTTTCATTTTAAATTTTGACAAAAATGTCCAGGTCGGCGAGGGTTAATAACTTAGTTTCTAGCCTTCAAAATTCACAGCAGGGCTTGAACTGAAAAACATTAAGTTGCAGTAGCCATTACTACTGCAGTTTTATGCTAAACTAATAGCACCAAATTACTATGAAAATGTAGTACTTTATTATACCGTGGTTGAAAGTATGTATTACAACCACTGACAGTAAAAAATAAATTAAACTGTGTTTCAGTCCAATGAAGAGACAAGCCGGTGAGCACGTGACCAGGGTTTCCTCTATGACGCACAGTGGGAAGGATAAAGGATATTTGATGTAGATATGCAACTCATCACGTAGACAGGATACAGGCATGCCACCAGAGACACTCACTGTTTCATCTCACTGAAAATGTAGCCTACATATTAAGGATGCTTTTTTCAGTGTCTATATACACTGTCAGTCCTTGCTTGCTAGGTTAACACAGCACACCCCGCAGTGCAGTGGTCTGAACTTCTATGGCGGCCACTGCTTCATAAATTAATTAGTACAAGTTAATTATATTGTAACCTTAACTCGTCAGTTATGCTGCACTATGTCTGTGAATAGGAAAAAAGTGACACGGCTTATTGGCTCGACCTTGACAGCTCTCTTAACTGCTGTCACCGTGCTAAGGGACAAATATGTCACCATATCAATGGAAGAGGATGATGCTGTTAGCCAGTTAGCAAGGAATGTCATGTTAGCATGCTAACTATGATACATCCATGATGCTAACTGGCGGGCTTCCTCGCAGAATGCTCGTAACCTTATTCACTGTTACTGTTACTACTGTACTCTTACACTAGCCTATAATAAGATAAGCTTAGCCACTTTACTACCAGTACAACATCACCCAGTTGAAGACTGTGTGTACTTTGGCTCTCTGCGGGCCTGTCCTCCCTGGCACAATAATAACGTTACAGTATCTGGGAAGCTGTCAGTCCGACAGTTTACCTTGAGCATCCCCTCCGCTCGTCAGCACTGCGATGGCTTTCCCCGCTCCCGACAGGTTCTCAAAGAATATTTTCTTGCCGTCTGGCTGCGCCATTTTCACAGCGGTTTAGTGTATATCCCAGTCCAATTCGATAAACTAATACAACGGGACCGCAACAGTATAAAATTGTGCTAAAATGATAAAGGGCAACACACGTCCGCCCCCTCTACCTATTATATGTTCTCCTTTTCCCTGTTCCGTATCTATTCGTCGATTTGCAAAGTCTGACCGTGAGAAGTGTGATTGACATCGCCGTGAGCCAATCAGATCTCGATTTAGGAGTCCTTCCTTTGATTTGAAACCAATTGGAGGAAATATGGATGACATGTGGGCGGAGCAGACAGTGGGAGGATGCCGGTGTGGAACGCAGTTCTCAGGGACAAATATTTTGTTGAGGGGTAAATCCATAGACATAATAAAGAGTAGACGCCGCATCGACCGCTACTGCCTATTGGCGCTGACGAGATTTGGGGCCGCCATCTTGGACCGGTCACCCGCTCCACTCAGTGTAATGTGTTTGGCAGGTGCAATGAGCTGTCAGCGCGTTTAATTAATCAATCTCACTGAATACCCAACTTATTTTCATGTTTTTTTTGCTACAAAGGTCATACATGTAGCTATGATACAGGACACATGATTAGGCGTATTTTAATATTCATAGTGTGCTTAACAGTAATAGAATATTCTGATATGATATACATTCACCAGACGTCCGAGATCAAAACTGGAAACATAATCCCCGAAAAGGAGAGCAACGAATATTTCCAGTTTGACTATAAATCTGATTGAAAAACCTAATGTTGTGTCTTTAAAAAAAAAGAACAAGGACAGAGGTAGTTTTTCTTCTGTATTTAGTTACGGGACAAAAACGTCTATATAATATAATATATAATTATTTTTCTATAATAGGTATAAATACCTATTATAGAAAAAATAATTTGCACACACATTATAAATATGATAGGGAAGAAGAAACAGATAGTGACCATAAAGTCAGATATTTAAGTACAAGAAACAATATGATTATATTATTAGAGTCTACTTGAAGCTTTTTATATTTGTCTCTCTCTCTGTCACACACACACACACACACGCAAGCTCACACACACACACACACACACAGTACTACCACGTTGTTCTGCAATTGCCTCCCAGACCTTGACATTTAGCAGCCCCACTCCCAACACACACACACACACACACACACACACACACACACACACACACACACTAGGGTTGCACAACATTGACAAAAATGTGATATTGCAACATCGATATGAATTCCGATATTTTTAAACATATATAAAATTACAAAATAGATTCATAACATATTAAACAAGTTTTCTTACAACACAAGGTTTATTTTAACTGAAAGTTATATTGGACTGGTCCAACATGAATAAATAACTAAGGACCATGTCTACAGAACAGGGCCGGGTTCTACTGGTTGGACAGTATAAAATATAAATAAAGTTATAATATAAATAACTAAGGACCATGTCTACAGAACAGGACGGGTTCTACTGGTTGGACAGTATAAAATACATAAATAAAGTTATAATATAAATAACTAAGGACCATGTCTACAGAACAGGACGGGTTCTACTGGTTGGACAGTATAAAATATATAAATAAAGTTATAATATAAATAACTAAGGACCATGTCTACAGAACAGGACGGGTTCTACTGGTTGGACAGTATAAAATACATAAATAAAGTTATAATATAAATAACTAAGGACCATGTCTACAGAACAGGACGGGTTCTACTGGTTGGACAGTATAAAATACATAAATAAAGTTATAATATAAATAACTAAAGACCATGTCTACAGAACAGGACGGGTTCTACTGGTTGGACAGTATAAAATACATAAATAAAGTTATAATATAAATAACTTTCGATATATTTGATAAATGACCAGCTGTCTCAGCTCTTATTACATAAGTATTTGGACAGATACACCTCTTTTATGTTGTGTTGACTCTGTACTCAAGCACATTGCTATTGAAAAGGCTATATAATTATATATATCTCTATCTATCTATCTTATAAGAGTAACGTGCAAGTCTTATCAAACAAATCCCAACTAAACCAGAGACAATCCCAATGTAATAACAACACAAGCATACATTAGTGCTGCTTTTGGAACTTAACTTATGTAGCAATTTTCAAAACACAGATAGGCCTACAAAATGCTTCCCAGAACCCAGAGTGAAAGAGATAAGATCTGAGCAGGAATATGCTGCACAGTGCTCTGGCATCTTGTATCTTCTGCTGCCAAGTAACGAATATGACCGGTCCAAGATGGCGGCTGGATTTCTCGCGCTCAGCAGCCAATGCGGCGTCTACTCTTTATTATGTCTATGGGTAAATCCACCTAAACTAAGTTTATTTTACTAAATTACTCCTAATTATCAGTAATGGAAGCAGTTCGAAGGCCACAACACACTGCAAGTTAGATGTAAAGGTTCCAGAAAGAAACAATGCTACAATGTAGTAGCCATACTGTTACATCAGAAGCCTATATAATAATGTAACGAGTAGGATAAGTGGCTCAAAATGAATAAATACACAAAATAGAGTCATTATCACAGTCTGATGGAACCTTCACCAATTAATCAGAGACAAGTGCTTCATGAAAAGATTATTATTAATAATAATAATAATTATAATAATTATATATACTCAATATAATTTACCTTGGGCGTGTTGAGTATAAGTATTTTTTTTTTTACATATATGTATTTATGTGTTTTTACTGTGTGATGTTTATTCTCTTTTTCTTGTCTTTATTTTGTATTCTTAAACAATTTTGTGATACAGGTTGCCCCCATGTATCAGAAAATATATCCTCTTCACTTACCATTTCCCAGTCTGCACCTATAGATGTAGTTAGAAAACACAGCTTGACACCTTTCTGAAATTTAATAATAATTTAATTAATTAATTAGGATATCAGTATTCAATTTGGATGTGTCTCACTGTCTCCATCCAGTGGAGGGAAGAAAAAATTACACGCACAAAGACATGTAACTTGGTGTCAACCAACGGCAAATTGTTTAGAATTACACTGAAATAGTATGTTCAAGGTTTTACATCACCCAAGATAGTTTCATACAAACACAATATGAGTATGTACAGGCAGGGACTGCAGGGCCAGGGATCAAAGTACCAACCTTCTGATTGGCAGGCGACTGCTACTGAGACCCCTGAGCCACAGCTGCCCAGATGTGGAAGCCTATTTCGTAGTTCTCAAGTCCTCATCATGACATCATACTTGTTTCAAACTGGTTTCTATTCAGGTCTTATCTGTATTAGTGTCCGGCTTCATCTTAGACCCAGTTTCCATATTCACTTGGATGACAAAAAGTTTCAATAACTTTCAAGGTGTTCATAAAGACATGCCGATTTTTTGAAACAATTAAATTAGTGGTAAAATCGTTTTATTTTACCTCAGATTCCAACTCAGAAAAGGGAAATTCAGTACACCTGGAGTGTCATAATTTTATTTCAATGCCATCCTTTGACTTGAGTACTATAACCATGGTTGCTTTTATTTGTCGGATGAGCTGGGAATAGTTTGTCCAGCATGTCTTAATCAGGCAGAGGACCTACCACAGTAAACATGGCTTTATTATTCAACTGGAATATCTAGAGGAGGTCATACTCATACATGGATACAGGGCTGGAGTGGGACTCATTTTCACTTTACTTCATGACTGACTACATTAAAATATGTTATATATAACTGCAATATAATGTCTGCAATGGAGCACTGTTCTACGGCCTTGTTATTCAAGTATTTTTGTAAAATATCACTATTTCCAATGTAGTCCAGTAAGTCTTGCTTCACTATGTAAAACATTTTTACAACAACACAATGCTGTTCAACAATATCAAAATCTCATAACTTAAATATCAGGATTATTGCAAACACTTGTTGCCAATCAAATAAATTATTAAAAAGGCTATGTTGAAAATATCAACTATGCATCGGAGAAGTAATTTCTATGTGGTGTGATGATTGCGTCATCACCAGATATGATTTATTTGTGTGTCATGGAGCCTATTTTCTCTACTCCCAATATGTAATTTCCCTTGCTGAGAGGAAGGTGCACAGTCCTCTTCCTCATCTGATCAATATTTTATGAGACGTGAACTGGTGATGTTTGAGAATTGCTTGTTCACTTGTGTTTAGCCTTTCTGGGGGACTTTAACAGCCTGACCTGCCTGAGCCTGTACTTCCGCTTTAATGCTGGTCTATACACTCCATCCTTTACCCTCATGTTGTCCCCATGTTGTCCTCATGTTGTCCTATGTTGTCCTCATGTTGTCCTCATGTTGTCCTATATCAATGTTCTTTTTATTCCCCAAAATAACATGACTGATTCCACACAACGCTCTTTGCCAAGTACAAATCTCTACTTTCATTCATTTTGGGGCGTCTTATTCAATTTTATAGCATTGTAAAACAAATGGAAGTGTTTTTGAAATAGTATTGAGTAAAAGTTGACATATTCCAGTCTGTGATTATCATCAACATCCATTCCTTTAATTTTAGTCTCAATAATTCCTAATTTCTGCTTTTCTAACTCAAACATTAGGTATGATTTCCTATAAATGAGGTTTATTGACCATAAATTAAAAAAATAAAAATAACTGTAAAAGTAAAGTTAATAAGTTAGTGTTGAAAACGTCAAAAAAAGTGACAAACATTGAAAAAAAGTGTCAAGTGTTGAAAAAAGGGACAAAACGTTACAAGTTAAAAACATCGATAAAAAGCGTCATAAAAAGTGTTGATTTTCACTTATGACGGGAAGACAACACGAGGTTTAAAGTGACTATATGTAACTTTGTAATGTTTCTAAAACTGTGTATCGTTCCCTCTGATGATCATAAGTTACCTGTCCAATTTTTCCCGCAAAGTCATGAAATGATCTGCAGCAGGTAGACGGCGCTACAGAGCACACATTCTGAAGGGTCACCGATTTCTTTGTAACACCAAAAAGCCTGTGTTAGTGTCTCCAGCCAGCTGAGCCAGGTAAAAGGTAGCATGAGATTTCGTTATATAGGTCTAATTGTATTTTGTTTTCGCAATCAAATATTTAAAAAAATCTTTTTTTTACATATTTTACAAACAAACAGTGACAAACAATACACTGAGATGAGGAATGCGTACCAGGGCCAACAAGAAGCAAAAAAAGACATAATAATCATTCAACAGAGGAAAGAAGGGAGGGAGGGTGGGAGACAAAACAACACACACACACACACACACACATACAGACCCATGACAGATTAAATGTTAAAAGATGTTATTTTAGAAGTTATGTGTTGTAGTGGTGGCTGATACTGGGGCAGGAACATCACAGAAAAGAAGGAAATTAAACAAAGAACTAAAAGCTAAAAGGGAAAGTGAAAGACAACGGGCGAGAGCTGAGTCACACTCGGTCGGCCTTTCAACAGATTTCAACAGAGACAATTACGGGATTGTAAATTATTCAAAACCTACCCTTTATTTTATTGGCCCTCAAGTATGTGATATGTCTATTTTATTATTTTTTTAATTTAAATTAAATGATGTCCTCTTTCCATTTAGTGCAGACGTTTTATTCCTTTTACTCTGCGTTATGTTGGCCTACTACAGTATTTTCCTTTCCCTTGTCCCCCTGTACTTGTGTAAAACGTCCTTGGGTTTCATGAAATGCTCTATATTAATCTAAGTTATTACACTGGTTATTGCTTTGGCCTGTGACAGTGATACCTGGTTTAGCTCATGAGACACCCAAAGAAGACTAAGTTACCGTATGCTACTGTGGAAATAATGCATCTGTAACTTATTCTCTTATTGTAAATGAATGACTTCCTGTCTGGGCAAAACATTCATTGCAACTATATGAATTCCCTGAAACACTAACTCAGTAATAAACAGTGGGAAATACAGCACCGTAAAGAAAAGAAAAGGAATCAACACAAAATATCACATATATAAGTACAACATTGTGTCAAAAATAACGTGTGCATCGTTATAGTAAAAGAATCTAATGACAAATGTAAAAGATTGTTAAAGTTCTCCCTTATGCTCAAATGCAACTTCCCCCATGCTTGTGCTTCTGTTTTTAATCCCTAACTTCTGGGGAAGGGAATTGCTTGCTTTACATTAGCGAGCGTCCTTCCCCTCCGGTGCTAACAGCAGTCATATGCTTTCACTCCATGGGGCTGCTGAGAGGATGGCTTTGCTGGAAACAGCAGAGAAGGCTCTGCCAACTGGGAACTCCTGTAGAGCATCTTCATGTTATTTTTTATTTCATCTGTGCTCCTCGTTTTTCGCCTTCAGCTTTTTTGCTTCACATGACATGAAAGCTCTATCTCTGTTAAAGTATGCCACCCGCTACAGCACAGTGTGTCATCTGAGAACAGTATCAAAGTAAGCTGAGGACATTTTTATCCGTGTGACGAATGAATGGAACTGTATTATTTTTCATTTCTGCAGCAGCAACATAATGCATGCACATTTACATGATTATAGCCCACTGTAAATATCCATTAAAGCATTAAGTGACAGCTAGAATTTCTAAGCTACGAATTCAACTAGCGACTTTAGAAAGGTGTAGAAACACCAGTGTTATCTCTCATGTACCGAGATGTAACCCGCCCAGACAGAGCTCTACTGGCTGGCGAGTTGCCATCCGAGTTGTTTTCACACGGTACCTGTACAGGAAATAGAGCTGTGTGTTCACATGGGAAACCAAGCCTTTGTCTTTGCCTGTTACACCTTGTTAGCTTCATCCTAGAAGCCGGCAATGAAAATGCTCCTGGATGTGAGGAGAATGGTTGAATAAGCTGCATTGAAGAGAACTGATTGTGTACATGTCTGTGGGTCTGGTGTTGGGGAGATTCAATGGTGCGTTGAGAGACTATCAGGAGCAAAGGGTGCAAATGTGACATCTGGGTTAAATTGCTGGAGGCCTACAGGTAGAGCTCCTCAGGCCCGAGGCTCTATGAAAAGGTCCTTTTTAACCCTCATGTTGTCCTGTTTTCTATATCAGAAATGTGGGTTCTTCTTTCAACCACATTTTAAAACAAAATAACGTGGATGGTTCCATACAAGTTAAATAAATTATCAGTTCACTACTTTCTTTGAATTTGGGCATTTTATTCAATTTCATAGCATTTGGAAAACTAATAATAGAACGTTGAACAATGTATGAAGAAAATGTCAAAAAGCATACAAAAACATTACAAAAACGTCCAGAAAAGTGACAAAAATGTTGGGAAAATCTTCAAAAATGCCAGGTAAAGTGGTAAAAACATGGGAATTTTTTTTTTTAAACATAAAAAAGCTGTTCAAAACTTAGAAAAAAGTGGTGTTGAAAAAAGATAATTTTTTTACAAAAACGGGAAGATAACACAAGGGTTAAAAGTCAGCGCACTTCTGCACACGTGCATGGAAGTCTGGTTTGAGTTATCATATTTATTGTAGTTATTATTATTTTCTGTCTCTGTTTGTTGATAAGCAGCCATTGCTGAGGTGATGAAATTTGAGTAGGATGCTTTTGCTTTTATTTAAACCATTTCTTATTAAGCCTGGGAAATATATCAATATTATATCAACATCGATAAATGAGGCTAGATATTGTCTTAAAGTTTGGATATTGTAATATGACACAGTAAAGCGATGTAATTCTCTGAACTTACCAGACCTACTAGCCATTTATTATTAGCCTTTACCCACTTAGTCATTGTATCTACATTACTGATGATTATTTATCAAAACTTTCAAGTCAACCCTACAATATCGCAACGATATTGAGATATTTGGTCAAATATATCGTTCTCCATATTCAAACTACACGGAATATATCAACTTTTACTCAACACTATTTAAAAAACACTTAAAATTGAGTAAGACGCCCCAAAATGAATGAAAGTAGAGATTTGTACTTGCCAAAAAGCGTTGTGTGGAATCAATCATGTTATTCTGGGGAATTAAAATTGGGTAGTTAAAAAGAACATTAATATAGGAAACTGGTCAATTTGACCCGAGGACAACATAAGGGTTAACGGCAGATGTTGTGTGATTATGTCTTAGTATCAGTTGATGATGCTTGAACGTGAACATCCTTTGTAGAGGGAGCAAAACTTAACATCAAATCAAAATCAAAGTGTAAAATGATTACAAAATGATAACAATTGTTTATACAAATAGCAGATAATAATGAATATATAAGACCCTAACCAATGTAGGATTCAAAAACAATAACCTACTTTACACAAATTGCTAGTAGTTCGTGATATTCATTTTTAGAATGGACATTTTTTCAAACAAAAGTTATTGTTAAATTCATTTTTTCATCAAGGAGGGTATTCCAAACTGGAAGAACTTAATCACTGCACCTACAGTGCTCAGTGGTGGGGGGATTAAGCATGCCACCATGGGTCTAAACATTTAGTTGTTCCACTCACGCATATGTTGATACGTACAGGAAGTCAACCATTTACTGTGCAATATACTGTATATATATATATATATTTTAAAGATTATTTTTGGGCTTTTCCACCTTTTAGTTGACAGGACAACTAGGTGAGAAAGGGGGGAGAGAGAGAGGGGGGGAGACATGCAGGAGATCTTCACAGGTTGGATTCAAACCCTTGACCTCCACATCAAGGCATAAACCTTTAAGTGTTTGTGCGCCTGCCCTACCCACTGAACCAACCCGGCCACTAATTACCGTCCAATTTTAGTGCCTTTTTTCGCCATTTTCACAAACTTTTCCTACAGTTTTAACCTGAGAATACTTCTTCAAACGGCAAGAAGGCTGTCAGGAATTCTCAATGCCCAATCCTAATCCTAATCCTAATATATATAATCCTGCATTAGTGGAACCTATGAGGTTGATTGTTACCGATCCCTCCCAGCAGAGGCCACTCACGGCACAGTCTCAAATCCCAGGGCTCTTCTGTCCCTTAAGGAGGACCTCATCTCTGTCAAATTACATTCCCTGCTTGCAATTTGACACCAACAACCTGGTCCCTTATTGCATTGCTCAGTTGCTAGCTGTATCCCCGGGGAAATCAGCTCCCAATTTGAGCAGGTTTGTGCAATATAGACTGGCATTGATTGTCTGTTTATTGGCTGGAGGTTGTCATTCAGGTTGGTCCCATTTGTTGGGGACACATTTAAGCAGATGGTGTGTCCTAAAGGGACGGAGCTCAATCTTTATTCATCCCAGGGGGAGAACTGCTGCCTCATGGCTGAACCACGTGGTAAATATCAAGCATGGAAGTTTGGAAAAGCATAAATCAAATCATATCAAGCTTTATTGTTATTGCATGTGTATTAAAACAATGAAATTCAAGGTGCTGCTCCAGATCAGTGCTTTAAAAAAAAAATATCATAAAATATGTAACAAAAAAAAACATCCCCCCCACACTGACTGACACCCTCACCAGAGGTCAGAGGTCAGCCTATGATAGACCTGGGCTATATGGAAAAAAAATCAAATATCACAATATTTTTGACAAAATACCTCAATGTTGATATTGTGGCGATATTATAGTGTGTAATGTCACTATTGATGCTTTCACCAAATTTTGTGTAAGGAGGGAAATAAATCTATATGACCCACAACTAAAATAACACGTGTGTGATGATTTGTGAGTAATGTATTGTATTTACATATGCATTTTCCAATCCACTCTGCCACCAAGCTGTGGCCCGCTTGGGATATCCTAATTAACCATAACGTAATGTTTACAGACAATTTAAATAGATTTTTAAGGTCCCATGGCATGAAAATGTAACTATATGAGGTTTTTTAACATTAATATGAGTTCCCCCAGCCGGCCTATGGTCCCCAGGGGCTAGAAATGGGGATAGGTGTAAAATGAGTCCTGGGTATCCTGCTCTGCCTTTGACAAAATGAAAGCTCAGATGCCCCCCTTTTAAAATGGAGTCCCCAGAGCTGTCCTGGTGTGTTTAAGAGAAAACTCACATGTAATCCACATGTGTTTGGTGATCTATGCACTCACATCCAACAACCTGTAAAAATTCTGGTTTTGCTTGTCGTGTCTCCCCTTAAAATAAAAACAAAAAAAGGGGTTGAAGCTGCAAGCAGGTCTTGCAATGATCTTGATTACAGCACTGCTTTATGAATATGAAAACCCTGTCAAATGCTGCACTCCCCAACAACCTGTCTACTGCAAGCAGCAATGAGCGGAGTATTTCTGTTACTGTCAGACACCGCGCGCAAGATTTTAATTAGTTTCCTTCCATGTAGTGCATAGCGTTTGAAATTTCAAATATCTACATTACTTCCTTTGTCCACTATGAGGCACTAGAGAATATACTCAATTTCCACATCATGTACATTTCAGATAATCTTCTTCCAGTTGCCAGTAGGTGGCGTTCATTATTGACTTGAACATGCTCTCAGCATAAAAAATAATTTGGGGCATATTGGACAGTGTACACAAACATATTTTTTAGACTTTTATTTATATGCACAGGAGGCTTCTACTAGATAAATAACCCTGACGTTATAAATGGATATGTAGAATACTGACACCGATCAATAGGCTTGTATTTATTTGTAGAACTGTTTCACATTTGTTCAAATTATTTGGTATTTGTGGATTGGACAACGCATTTGTGAATTAATCACAGATCTTCATACACATCTTGTTTTTATTTGTGGTCACAGGGTGGCTGTAGATTTGCTTCACTCACCACTAGAGCTGGGTAATATATCAATCCTTATGAGATTAGATATTATCTTGATATTTTGGATATCGTAATATGGCATAAGCGTTGTCTTTTCCTGGTTTTAAAGGCTGCATTACAGTAAAGTGATGTCATTTCCTGAACTTACCAGACTGTTGTAGCTGTTCTATTATTTGCCTTTACCTACTTAATCATTGTATCCACATTACATTTGATCATTTATCAGAAATCTTATTGTGTAAATATTTTGTGAAAGCACCAATAGTCAACACTACAATATTGATATTGAGGTATTTGTATACAAATATTGTGATATTTGATTTTCTCCATGTCGCCCAGCCTTACTCACCAGTCAAAAAAACCTCAATTGTAATCTATTGAGTGGCTATTGTAAAATTTAAAAATTCACTAGGAATTTGGCTGGAGGATGATAAAGTTCATTTTGAACCCTCATTTCTCTCCACACTCCTTCTCCTACTGTACAGTTTGTCCTTGTATGTGAGTCCTTTAACGATACCCCATACTGTGTGTGTATAGTAAGTAATTAGACTGTAATTTGCCGGCTGCAATCTAAAGCGTTACATAAAACAATTATACTGCTAATAAAGCACATTATTGCACCCTATATAAAGCACTGTAAGCATTTCACCCATTGCACACTGTGTTTGTGTTTCTCATATTCTTCTTAAAGAGTGCAGTTTAGATTATGTTACGGTTTTGTTCTTTTATCCTTTACATTAAAATGGGATCATGAAGTACACACTGGACAGACATTGTGAGGTAATGGTGTGTAAAAAGTGGGGAGCTGTGAAAAGAATATAATTGTGCTTGTCATGCATGTCTGGTGATGTCATTTACTTTAGGCTGATGCATGAGGCTCTTTAAATATTGTACGTGGACATTTTTCAGTTTCTTTAGGAAATATGCTGCAAATGTGTATTCAACCATGCTTATTAAAACAAAATGAGCATTCCTGACGTTTTATTTCTTTTTATCTGTAACTGGCACTAAATTAACAGTTTTGTTACCATCAGGCATGCAAAAATACCTCGTCTGAGGTTAATAGAGGTCACATTTGTGTCAGGAACATATATTTTCAGCAGCAAATTACAGAGAAGGTGCAAAAAAAAAAGCGAGAGGTAACAAAGAGAATACAAAGAGATGGTTTATAATGTCAGACAACAGCATAAAGGTTGTGAATGGATTTCTTTTCCTCTCTGATTGCCACATGGGAACAAATGAGCGAGCTGCCAATCTGCTGAACTGATTTCAGGGGGCCTCAGGTTGCTGATTAATGAAATGTGCGAGGACAAAAAAGACGACTGTGAGCCGTGCCACAGCCTACCCACAATCCCTCACTGCTTTTTCTGATTGGGCTAATCACCCCATTGTCCCACAGCATTTAGAGTCTGCGATTTTAACGGCAAAATAGAGAAGCCTTGCGGAAGCGATCGCACAGAAAACTGCATTTCCTTCTTTTCTTTTTTCCTTTTTGATCCTACCCTATCTTCTCTTTCGCCCATATCAAATATTGCACCATTACCTCCAGTTTTTCCATAACGCCTCACGTGTCATCCATCTAGCTCACTTTAATGGAAGCCTCGTAATTATTTAGATGATTATGTGTTGCAAGCCATTTAGCATGTTCAATGACACATGCTTAATTTATTTGCTGCGGCAGCTTCTCATAGAGACGGGTGGTGGTGATGGTGATGGTAGTGAAGCAAATCAGTGCTAAAATTGTTTGATAAATTGCAGCTGTTGATATAATATGCTATGCCACATCAAAGAGCTAATGTGATACAAATAAGGTGTGCTTTGTGTAGCATTGCAAGGCAACGTTTGCTCGGGCTAATGGTGTGTGTCTCGGTTGACCAGTGAACCCACAGAACACACTGCACCATTGAGCAAGCCATTAGGACGTGGTAATGGGCGAAGCTGCCGGATGCTGAATGCAGACTTGTTTCCTTGCAAGGTTTTTTACAACTCCGGCTGAAGGGAAAACAGGGAAACTGAGAGAAAATGCACTTGATTTTCAGATTACTTCTTTATTTGAAGAAATATTTGTCATTCCACAGGCAAGAAAAAACATTTTAGGGCAGTCACGGTTGTCTGTAGAACTCAAATATCTGTATATTTATTTTTTGGCAGAAAGATAATCGTAATTTGGGGATTATATGGAGACTGGTATTGAAAAGCATAAAGGCTTTGAGTTCATTTTATATCTACTTACTTCTGATGTATTGCTGCAGTAGGGTCAGGTAACCACTAGAGAGTAGTATAACCTAATTGAAGAGTAAAAGAAGGCAGTGATTCTTCCTAGTACATTTTTTTTGTCTTAAAATATACAAAACGATATGTTTTTGACAGGCGTGATGGCTTTAACATCTATCCTAATCTGTTTATTCTGTAAATTTAATAGTGTGAAACTTGATTAAAAACAAAATTAGATGAATGAGTATAAAAAGGTAAAAAATACACACGTTAACACATTAAAATGTTAAATGCTTTTATTTCCAGCCCCGCTCCACTCAAATTTTCTTTATACTGTTATTTTACTATGATCATTGACCTTTGCAGAATGAAATATGTGCAGCATTTGACAGTAGAAAGCTGTTTTCATATTCATAAAGCAGTGCTGTAATCAAGATCACCTTTGTCGAGTCCAAAACAAGTCCAAGACCTGGACTAATCGAGACAGAGTCAAGACCAAGACACAAAAAAGAAAACCTCTTCAACACCCCTTTCTTCCAAGAGACAGTATCTTCTATTTTAAGGGGAGACACACGACAAGCAAAACCAGAATTTTTCAATTTTGAGTTTTTGGGCTGTTTTGCTTCCATAGCTTTCAAACTATTGGAAAAAAATATTAAAAATGCACATTTATTTTACCCCGCTTTGCCTATTTGCACCTTGTAGATTTCTCCTCAATTCCCTACAAGTTAACATTGGATAATGCAATGCATGGATTTTCATAATCCATATCTCCAAAGACCTTTCAGTTTAACCAGAAACAGCTCTGAAGTCGCTAGCGCTAAACCCACCAGACTCCATTTTAAAAAGCTATACTTTTAGCGTGTATAGAGCCAACATCAACATTTCACATGTAAATCAGTAAACTATGGGTTTATTTCAACCAAAACTAGAGTTGTGATGGTTGGAAAAGTGGAAAGACGACCCAAAATGACAAGAAATGAAAAATGAATTTTTATATATATAAATATATATATTTATATAACATTTTTATAGTTTTGTTTTGTTTCTGTCAGCTTTGAATGAGGTGTATTTTATTATGCTAAAATGATACATGGAGTCTGGTGGGTTTAGTGAATGCAATTTCCAACTTTCCATAATGTTGTCAGACACTTACAGTATAATAATAATAATAATATGAGCCTGTCCGCGGCAAAATGAGCATTTTTGTGAAGAGAAACACGAGCTGGACAATTGCCCTATTAATTTACATTGTAGCTTGTTTTGCCTCTGTCGACTGCAGCGATCTCGCTTAATACTAGACCAATTTCAAAGATTGCTCTTCCCATCAGTCATGTAGAGACAAAAACATAGGAATCCAGGAAATGGTAGTTACCTTTTAAGATGATCATTTACCATTATTATATGTAATTATCAAAAAGCAAATGC
The DNA here is from genome assembly GCA_026937815.1 of Etheostoma perlongum. Taxonomy (NCBI): domain Eukaryota; kingdom Metazoa; phylum Chordata; class Actinopteri; order Perciformes; family Percidae; genus Etheostoma; species Etheostoma perlongum. The sequence goes on along the minus strand of CM049392.1, from coordinate 3,594,785 downwards.
AAAGCAACAACCTTGTAAGATCAAATTAGGCCATATTAATTATTTTAAGGAAAACAATTTCACTCAAGTCACATAATGCCCAAGTGTGCTTCACATTTTAGATGAGTCTTTTATTATGGTGTTATACCATTGTTGTTTTGAAGGAGGAAGTTACTTTAGAAAATAAAAACATATATTGCTCGACTCGGTCGAGATGTCCGAGACAAGTCTGAGTGCAAATAGAAAAAAGTCCAAGACAAGAGAGAGAGTCCAGACTGGATCGGAGTAATCCGGTCATAATGGAGGAGTTTCTGTGAGCTCACCTTAAATCCGAGTTTAACATGTGTACTGTACGTCTGACCAGGGTTTTGTGATCACACGGTTGGAAGCCAATCATGGTCCAGTATGCAACTTACACAAATGTGATGTGGAAATTTGGCACTTCCAGTCCAACAACAATGACTACATACAGTATGCATGCACACTATTATTCCACTACTATTCCCTCTATGACAGTATTCAGCATTTTAAATAAGTCATGTACATTTTGAATATTCAAAACAAGGCCTTTTTCCGAATATAGCATTTTCCGTTTAAGACATGATATTCCGGTATTATTCAGGTTTTAAAGGCATTCTTTGGACATGTCTACAGTGCATTCAGAATATGCGTCTCAATCTGTGTTTTACCACAGTTTATGCCCAGTTTACAGCTTAAAAAAGCTCTGTGCATTGATGTGGTTGCTGTACTCAAACCAACCAATCTGCACCTTTTGACTATAAAATTGAATAAAACACCCACATTCAATGAAAGTAATGAACTGCTCATTTATTTTACTTGTAAAGGGCGTTCTAGGGATCCATCCACGTTATTTACATTTTTATATTCACTGTAACAAATTTAACGTAAAATTTACAGTAACGTACTGGCAACAACTGTCCAGCAAGTTACTGTGAATTCTTTTTACAGTAAATGTACCGTACTTCCATTTACAGTATTTTATGTATTCACTGTAAAATACAAAACAATTAAACACAACATAAGATAAAAAAGTAAAAATACAATAGTTTACTGTACTATTTACAGTACTATAGTGGCTATATTGTGATTTTACAGTAATGCGCTGACTACTGTGATTTCAACTGTAATACTTCAACAAGGTTTTAATGTGAACTTTACAACATCCTACTGTAAAGTCATATACAGTAGTGTTACTGTGAAATCTAAAGGAAGAAACTGGAGATTTCAGACATTATTTACAGTGTTTGGTAGAAAGAAAATTTGTGATAAAGAAACTTCAAATGTCAAATTTGACGGAGGACAACAGGAACGTTAAAGCATTTTTGGAGGGGGTCTTTTAGTGGTAGTGAGAAGTTGTCTGTGAGGACTCTGCAGACTCAGTACAGACCTGTGCTCGCATGGCGCTGAGCAGCACAGCTTGCAGACAGCGCGTCGGGCGCAGTGTGCTGCAGCTGGGTCTCGATGCACGCTGAAGTCTGTCATTGCGCTCCCAGATCGCTCTGTCATCTCCAGCATCTGCCGTGACTTGTTGTTGGAGAAGCTTCTGGAACAATCACAGTTCTCTGCTTGTCAGCACCTGGTGTTCCTGTCTGCTTCCCGACAACATGTCCCTCTCTCTCTCTCTCACACACACATCTACACACACATTTAACTACTTATATTATAGAACCAAAAACAGATGGTCACGGGCATTATTCAAAGCTTCATGCACCAAAAAGCTTTTACTGTAATTTAATTCTGAGTAATAGAGTACTTTGTGTAAAGGGTGAATTTATTTCCTCAACTGCAATCCAACTCTTCAGATATTTAAAACAGCAGATACATCCTTCTGCTTTGGGGTTAAATACTGACCCAGAAAACCCCAGGGACATTTAGCAATACTGCAGTGAGTGGCAGTGCTTGTGTAAAATGGATATATAGAAACTAAACTCCCTTTGAGAGATTGATACTTCAGAGTATTGTAGCTTTGTAATGTGGAGGACATTTACATTTTTCATTCATATTGCAGAAATCAAAGCATTACAATCATTTTAACACTGTAACATTACAATTATGATTCCACTCAGCAGCTGTGTGCAGTGGCCTTGTTGTACAGTACGCAGTAGAGGTCTTCAACTGTGAAAAAGTTGTAGTTGAGCTCATGAAATCAGCAGTAATAGCGATGATTTTGGGAAATTTGATGTACCATTTTAGATCAGACTAAAGTCTGACACCATCTCACATCTAAAGAATGGATTGGAATGATATACAATGGCAGTTATAGTAGCAATAAAGATAGTGGAACAAAGACTAGAAATAATAGTTGTAGCAGTTCCGGGCGTAGTGGGATGTTGTGGGGCATAGTAGGGCGTTGAGCAGGACCATGCTATGATTTCGCACAAGTAAAATAAAAAAAAATAAAGAGCAATAAAAAGAGACGACATCATATGACAGCAAGTCTATCAAAATAGGTTTTAAAACTTTGTGAGCCCTATCTCCACAGGCAGTTTGTTCCATAGTCGATGGGCTCTGATGGCAAAAGCGCCGACACCTTTCGATTTGAGCCTGGATTTTAGCCAAAAGGCCCCGTCCGAGGATTTAAGGCTGCCAACTGGCTCATATGGGGTCAACACCTCGGCTGTATATGAGTGATCAGTAAAGTCAATTCTAAATCACACAGGGAGCCAAGGGCGCAAAGCCAGGATTTGGATCATGTGATGTCGTCTGTTAAAACCATTGATGCCGTGCAGTGCCCTGCTATGTCATGAACTATTACAATCTACTATCTTAAGTCACTGTTCCATTATCTTTCACTGTGACTGTTATTGCTACTCTTCATTTCAACCCCAACTGCCCCGTCAGCCTCCACCTACCAAGATCCTTGGTCTGTCTCAGGTTTCTTCCTAAAAGGAGTTTTGTAGAACTTGTAAATTATGGAGTGTGGTCTAGACCTGCTCTATCTGTAAATTATAGAGTGGTCTAGACCTGCTCTATCTGTAAATTATAGAGTGGTCTAGACCTGCTCTATCTGTAAATTATAGAGGGGTCTAGACTTGCTCTATCTGTAAATTATAGAGCGGTCTAGACCTGCTCTATCTGTAAATTATAGAGGGGTCTAGACCTGCTCTATCTGTAAATTATAGAGGGGTCTAGAACTACTTTACTCTGTAAAGTGTCTCAAGATAACTCTTGTTATGAATTGATACTATAAATACAATTGAATTGACACGCCTAGCTGCTGTGTTCTGAACTAGTTTGAGGTTTTAGTTTGTTCATGTCACCTCAACCTGTTTGTGCAGGTGTGTTGTGTACCAACCTGATATTCTGCGTTATCACTACATTTAAATATGATATGAGGTATTTGAAAGCAATTTTGAAGGGGACACAAATAATGGAATACAACCAAAAGTGTACAGTTACATAGAATATGGGCATAGTTATGGAACTCCAGTAAGTAGGCTGGTAAAGCTGTGGTACTCTACAGAGCCCCCCTGGGGTCAGCTGAGGAAAAAAAACTAAACCGAGTGCCAGTAAGTCTGAGTGTTACTTACTAGTGTTCATTAAATAGTGGATTATATAGGGAACGCCCAAACAAGATTTTTAAAATAAACCAAAACAAAAAACTTCTAATATGTTCCTGAAACAAACCGAGCACTCAGGAGAATAATAAAAGGTTGGCTGTCTGGTCCATTTTTCCTCAGATTTCATATTATTTTTATAGTCGTATCAGAGATGATTTAAAACAGAGACGCCCCTACTAATTTTGGCTGTGTTACATTATTTATTATTTAAAAAATTGCTCTTGAGAAATTGTATTTATTTTATAAATATGAATATGACCCAACTGTTATATACTGTACTGTAATGTAATGTAATGTGTACTTTTATGTAATATGTATTCCCATGCTGACATGGAAGAAAAGGTAATATATAAAAATAAGAAAAGAGAGATAAGATTCCCACACAACATGCATTCGGTCCAGGGCTGCTTCAGACCCCCCCTCCACACACACACACACACACACACACACACACACACACACACACACACATTGCCATTTCGGCCAAGTTTAATACAACAGCTCGGAGACATATCCAAACACTTTAAACAGGGAAAGAGAAGCAAAGAAATAAAAAGTGCATATTCTTCTGCTCAACTTTTGTCTTTGTCTTCTCTGAATAACAGATTCCAAACTCTCTGGAGATATTTTTAACCTCTTCACTATTCATGTTGCTTTGCAGACAGTCACTCATTTTTTGTTTTTCACCCAGTATCTCCAAAGTGGGGTACTTCTGAGTCATATCTCTTCCTCATCGCTATTAATCACTAATTAAATGATGATTGAAAGTTGCCTCACCTGACTGCTTATGGAGATGTATTTCGCTCGCTGATTGAAGTCTCTCAATCAGCAGCTAGGTCTGTAATCAACATCTGATTATAATATGCAAACATACGGTGGTCCTTCTGCCCCCTTCCCCATCCTAAAAGCATCTCTCCATTTATTTCAATTAATCAGTTAATGGCATTAAGGTCAGTAAATGTGCTGCCTAACACACCCCTTCTTTGTCTTGACTCCCTGTCTTTCACTACAACCTGAATCAACCCAGCATTGCTCCATTCACTCCATCAAGCAACATATTAAAAGTTACACAGTGATAATCTGGATGTTTTCACAGTGATTGATTGCCTAGTCAGAGAGCGGGGATGCTGCTAAGGTCTCAGATAAAGTGACACCACAGCAAAGACTGTGTCCCAGTTTTTCTCCTCACATATGACGCAGATCTGATGTTTTCCTTATCACTGCGAACGACAAAAAGCTGCACACAGAGACTACTGAATTATATGGCATTATGTGGCATAAAATGTGGCAATTATGTGGCATAAAATCTGATTCTGGGACATGCAAATGAACGCTTTTCAGATGTGTGTTTTATCCCAAAGAAAGAAAGACAAACAGAACTACTTGCAAAAGGCGCCTAAATTCAGTCCAAGGTTGAGAGTGCAAAGCATGATTGAAAAGTGCTCAGACACGCTGGAGAAGCGTAGATACAAAAAGCAACGTGACACCTTTTGTAAACGGCTGTGTATAGACTTTGACAGTGGTGTCTGTTCATATTGGGTATAAAGAATGTGTTATATCTTATAATAGATAGGAGCAGTCATCCAAAAGAAACCAGTTATAAGCAGGAGTTTTGACTTGATATTAAAGACTGAACCATTGAACAAACATGAAGAAATAGTTTCACATTCTGGGACTTATTCACTTTGTTGCCATAAAAGAGATCAATACCACTCAAGGTCTGAATGTAAAATCTGAAGCCTGAGCCAGCAGGGAGTTAGTTTGACTACTGCTAACTAACTAACTAACCCAGTTTGTAACTAACTAACTAACCTTGTAACATAACTAAGTAGTGTTGCATAAAGACTAACAGAAGGGGGTAACAGCTAACCTGGCTCTGTCCTAAGGCCCTATAGCTCACTAATTAACTCATTACATGTTTAATCTGTTCTCAAACTGACATTTTAATGAATGTTAATTTGTAAAATTTGGAGTTGCTGGTAGGCAGCCAGGGTAGCTGTTTCCCCCTGTATCCAGTCTTTATGCTAAGCTAAGCTAATTGCCTCCCCATTATTCATTAAGAATAATATTTCAACAAGACTCCTGTGACCATATTTCGATTTCCGGCCTCGAGACACAAATTCAGACCGGCTTCTCAGAGGTTAGTGAACGTGCTTTATTATGCCTCAATGGTACAAAATAACTTACTGTATGTAATAAAATCAAATATGTAACAACCTGTAACAAAATAGCTTTATTTCCAAATAAATAATTAAATATGAAATAATGTACATGTAGCTTCAAAATCCAGCTTCAACTAAATATCTCTTAAAACCTTTTCAATGTAAGATAAGGTTTTTTTGGTGTCCATGTGAGCTTTGAGATCTCCAGCAAATTTATTATACACTGAAACAAATGTACTAGCATAACATATAATAAAATATAATAATGCAGCCTCTCAGAAATTACATCACGCAACAAAGAACCGTAGTATTGTGTGCAAAGCGCCAGTCAATTTGAGTACACGCTTAATGCGAATGGGCCCATGAAAAACAGTGACAACCGGACATTTTGATGAATTTACAACCCCCCCCCCCCCAATTCAAATAACAACTGTTGCCATGAGAAAAAGATGCATTTAGCATTCAGTGTCCCGGATGCCAAAAAACCCTGACCCTCAAATTTAGACCCTCAGATTAATGACATACTGTTCTGCAGCAACAATCTCACTTATATTAGATATTAGACTAATATGACATTCATTTTGAGTGTCTTTTCTGGACTGACAGTAAATTAGTCTCTTGACTTTAACAAGGAATTAAATAAATTAAAAATAATAAAGCTGCATTCACTATCCAAAGCCATGACTGTGCGTTGCCATGTATCTTCATGTACATATTCACTAAGTCACAGAAAACCGCTGCATTTGTTTACTTAGACACCGCAGTAGGTTTTTACAGTGCAATTGTGATTTGCTAATAACTGTATATCAGCATTATAGCACATTTTTTCTGTGTTAATAAGGCTTTACACCCGTTGGCTTGCATTCCCAAACGCAAACTCCCTGTGCTGGCCCAGGATACACGGATAGGTCATTGTAATTTTACTCCTTAAAGGATTATAGCGAAATACTGATTACCTGACAGAGGGAAATGAGACGACGGCCAGTGTTAGTGGGTTTTTTCCAAATCTGAATTGACAGGGCGGAGGTGGGTGGTTAAGTTCAATCCACTATTGCTGATGAGCAGGCTGATTTCTATTAACCTGCAGCCTGCAGACTGTTCCATGCTGCTGCTGAGAGAGAGGGACAGAGAGAGAAAGCGCGAGAGAGAGAGCCAGAGAGAGAGAGAGACTCCGCCACCAAACTTTTATGACACAGAAAGTCTGCTTAATGGGCTGGAAGATTCTTCCCATTTAGTCCTGTGCGGAAATAAAAGGAAGCTGGTCGGTGCTCAGGAAAAATGGCTACTTCCAGTTAAGTCCCCCAGTGGATTGGAAATTAGGAAATTATAAGCAGAGTGATCAATCATGGAGGAGTGTGTGTGCTCTGGCATGAAACGCCCCAGTATTCTCTGAGATGGGTTTGTGAGGATGTAGAGTGACGTCAAACTTCATCCTAGCAATTACCATAGGTGCATCCCTGCCTGTCCCATTAGCTCAACCACGGCTGACAGAGCATGTACCCGACTTCTCGTGTGCTTATTCACAGACAGATGAAATAGAGGCTTAAATTAGCTGCCATTGTGATATTTTTAGGCACTGACACCAGCATGTATGTGTTGGTCTGGAGACAAATACAATATGTCACAAAGCCAGAGTGATATCCTTCACATTATGTCCCGAATGTCCCCAAAAAGCGACTTTTGTGTTGTGTCCAGCCAGACATGAAGCCCACCAGCACAAAAACAGACAGAAAAACAAGCCTAAATTGCAGTGTTAAAAAAAGAGTGGCCTTGCAGCCTTGCCACGTTTGACACACGAGCAGACAGAGCCGGCAGTGCCGGCACTACGAGATCAGGAAACCCCGAAAGGAGATCAGAACCGGGGCTGATGGGGGATGTATGTCAGCTACTGGGGAGGGTTGGAGGGTAGAATATTGATGTAAAGCAATCATGACAAACAAGATGCAAATTGTCATCATAAACAATCAAAGGTTTTTTTCCCTACAGCTGACAGTCGGAGATGATTGATAGTGAGAGTGAGTCAGGGGGATTAGAGCAGAATTGTTTGAGTTTAACCCTTAAAGGGGCCAGCATACATAAATGTGAAATTATTAATTGTTATTTCTCATGTATCTAGACTAAAATGACACAAGTTCATGTTTGTTTTCAAAATTATGAACTTATTTCCTAAGTTACACTGTATTTCCCGAATACATTGCCCATTTAAGGTAACATTTTGTATTGCAATCTTTTTATTCATATGCCAACTTTTAAAACAGTTCATAAACAATGAATTAGCAACATTATTTCATGTTATCCATACTACATTAGAAAAAATTAGAAAAAACCAAGGGGGTAAGCCTCTCCTCTCTAAGCATAGCTCCCATGGCGCCATTTTAATGCTACGAAGCCATCCCCTGCAGTTAGCATCCAATTGACTCCCATTCATTTTGGAGCCACTTTGACAGTGAATAACTTCACATCTGAGGCCTTTAAAGACTCTATTTGTCCGTGGTTTATTTCTAAAGAAACACGACAATGTATAAAAGGCTTTGTTACCTTGTATCTCACGTTATGGCTCCGTGGCAGACGTTTTTGTAAAAATAGGCTAACGACTGTGTCATAACCACGCGACATGCTGTCGCATAGTTGACAAATCACTGTATTGTCAAGAGAAGCTCGCAGGCAGTTTGGACTTACATCAGCTGTTTAGGTTTAATTACTAACCTTAATGAGCATGACAGCAGTAATTAGCCTGTGCCTATGTTAATGTTAACTAGCATGTTAGTTAGCAGTAATTAGTCTGTGCCTATGTTAATGTTAACTAGCATGTTAGTTAGCAGTAATTAGCCTCTCCGTCTCTGCTGATTGAATTATTGAGATTTCTCTTGCACAGCTACCAGAAGACTTACAACTTTCTGTTTCTGTTGGTCCATTTCTTTAACTGTCTATGAAACACTTTATCTCCCAAGATGCATTGCCCATTTAGTATATAAATGTAACATTTCATACCTTTTACCCCTGTGGTGCCTCACACCAGATATATTCTCTGGGCAATGGAAGCTGGGTAAACAGACAAAAACAAAGAGCATTTTGATAGTGACCAGACAAAGCCTTACTTTGCACTTCTGACACATGACGGTTGTCTGCCCATCATGCCATATCCTGCATAGGCCTTTTACTGACAGGATAGGGAAGTGGTCAATCCTGTCATACCTCATGTCATCCACTGGCCTGGGGACTTTTGGTTGTTGGAGCACTTTTTCTGGTCTTGATACGCCAGCAAAACTAACAGATCTTCCCTGAAAACATGTGTACACTTGTGAATTCATCCAAACATAAGAATATGTGTGAGTCATCAGAGTGATTTTTGTATCGCAAGATTAACGTTCTTTTTGGCCTAGCAGTCTTTGTAGTTTTTTCACATGCTGTTACAACAACTAGTAGCGATAGAAAAACTACAACACCACACCGGATCGAGTTAAATATGACATTAATGTGATTTAATATTTTAATCATTTTACAGCAGTAGATTAAAGATGCTACACAAAAGCAGATCAGAGGCGTGATACCACAGTGGAGGGATGTCAGGTCCAGCTCCCGCTGTGTTGACTTCCTGTTTTATTTTGAAAATACTCAGCATCTGTTTCTGTTACAGGTCACTTGTCTTCCTGTCTTTGTGTGTACAAAAGCCTCTACGTAAACTATATTACCTATATAATTGTATCTATACGTTTCTATCAAAATAACTGTAGTTGTATTATAATGTCCTGTTTGTATACAGCATCCATTTAAAAAATATGGATGTAGATGATTATAATTAGATTAGATTAGATTAAACTTTATTGTCATTATACAGGTACAAGTACAAGGCAACGAAATGCAGTTTGGGTCTAACCAGAAGTGCAGTAGCGGTAAGTGCAGGACATGGATATGTACTGAATAAATATAGAAATGAATATTAACATTATAAACAGAATTTTTCAGATGGGTTTGTCCTATGAATATAAATATAGATAACAAATATTGTGAGCAAGATTTACAGCTGGATATGTACTGAATATAATATACAGTTTGGGTATTACTATAAGTAGAAATTTTACAGATATGTACAATGAACATAATATGAGCAAGATTTACAGGTGAGTATGTACTATGAATATATATACTATTATAGACAGAATTTTTACAGATAGATATAATAATTTAGGCTAAATGAGCAGTGTAACAATGATTTAAGGTAGGACAAATAAGTTTGGATAGAAGCTATCTGAATTAAAGTGCAGTGGAAGTAATTGCACATTACAGTTAAGGTGTGGTAATGCAGATGTATATGTAAACAATTGGTACTGTAAATAAACAGTCAGCAGTGCAAATTGAAATGTAAGTATTGCAAAAAGGTAAGTAGTGCAAAAAAAAGAGATGCCAATATAGACAGTTGTTACTGTAGTAACAGTCAGCCGTGCAGGTTAACATTATAGTATTGCAGATAACAAAATGGAGGCAGGTGTGAGGAGGGAGAGGAGAGTCAATCAGTGTATGAAGGGGAGTGGGATTAATGAGGGTTAGAGTTCAATAAAGAGACAGCTCTGGGGAAAAAACTGTTCTTTAGTCTGCTGGTCCTGGTCTGGAGGCACCTGAACCGCCTGCCGGAGGGCAAGAGAGAAAACAGTCTGTGGGCTGGGTGAGAGGAGTCCTTAAGGATGCTGCGAGCTCGATGCAGACAGCGTTTCCTCTGGATGTGCTCAATGGCGGGTAGTGTAGTCCCGGTGATGCGCTGGGCGGTTTTCACAGTTGGTCAGGATGCTTTCTATTGCACAGCGATAGAAGTTCACCAGGATAGTCGGGGAAAGCTGATTCTTCCTCAGTGTCCTCAGGAAGAAAAGGCGCTGGTGAGCCTTCTTGACCAGGCAGGAGGTGTTGGTTGACCAGGACATGTCCGCTGAGATGTGGATCCCCAGAAACTTGAAACTGGAGACACGCTCAACAGCCATTCCATTGATGTGGATGGTGTCGTGCGTGCCTTACTACGATGAAAGAGTGTTAGTTTAGAGTAATAATAGGACTAACAACAGATGGTGTGTTGCAGGTCGCCTCCACACTGGGCACCAAGTTGTGATGTGGGAAATGTCTGCTTCTGCTGAGACTCCATGCTCTGCTTCTTCTCCGCCCATGCATACCGCTGCACTAATGACTTGCAAGGCCGAACATAAGAGCGCCCAATTCCTCATGGACATTCCCACTCAGGTGGATTATTTCAGCCTTGTGGGCTCTTGGTTTTCTGTTCATTACATTCTATTCATTACTTTCAGGCTCTCAATAATGGTCAGTTAGAAGCAAGTGCTGACGAGCTTAAGTAGCTTATATCAAGTGTATTATAATACGCCATCCTGTCTTTATGTTTGTGCAACATCCTCCATCAGGGCCTGATAAATCGTAACCCGCGAATAGTTTATAAAAACATGTTGTGATGGTTTTGGTAAGAGAGAGTATTAATGTTGTGAAATAGGCCCGGTGATGAAAATAGGCCCTGTGATGAAAGGTGTGGGCAAGAAAATCTTTTATATAAATTGTCTGTATGGGGTAAAGATGAGAGGTGAGGAAGAAACAGAAGGAGTAATGGCCAGAGAGCTGAGAAGTCTGGGATGGCTATAGGATCAGAGAGTGTGTGTGTGTGTGTGTGTGTGTGTGTGTGTGTGTGTGTGTGTGTGTGTGTGTGTGTGTGTGTGTGTGTGTGTGTCTGTGTGTGTGTGTGTCTGTGTGTGTGTGAGAGAGAGAGCTGCAGCATGCACAGGGAGCTGCAGTGCTGTGTGCTGATCATTCATGATGGCACCTTAGAGGCCATCCTGTAAGGAAGAAAAATGAAAACTATTAAAGGCTCGCTGGGCTATGTTGGCTTTGGTGTGTCAGCAATTATTAGCCAGGGACATAAGTCTTTAGGTCCTCAGATATAGAAGAGTGGGAGACTGTGGCAGAGCAGGGAAGGACACTGTGATCCTGTTATAGATGCGTTACTCTGCAGAACCTTCTGCACTGTGTGGCAGCAGTGGTGCTGAGGGTTCTCTTTTATCAATGGAGTATTTTGAGTGGTTGTGTAGTAATTACAGAGCCCCCTAGGTGACCTGGAGGGAGAAAAACAATCAAGGGGTAAAAAAGAATTACTGGAACAATCACTTTTGCGAGACTTTGTTTTGTGAGATCTCGACTTTGACATGGAAAAGAAAAAAAATAGAAAATAAATAAATACATTTGACACACTGGAACAGTCACTTGTACAAGATCTTGACTTTGACATGGAGAAAAAAAAATATTTAAAATACTGGAACAATCACTTTTGCGAGATCTTGACTTTGTTTTGCAAGAAGAAGAACATTTTAAAATGTAATTAAAAAAAATAAATATAAGTAATCTCCATGTCAAAGTCAAGATCTCACAAAAGTTCAGTAATTTTTTTTTTTCCCTGGATTTTTTTTCTGTGTGTAGGTTTCGGTGTGTCTGCACTCAAAGTTTAGCCAAAGGTCAGCTATCAGTCAAACTGTGTGGGTGGCGCTCAGAGCTTTTTTCTGTTGATCACACCAGAGATCCTATAATATTTTTCTTTCTCTGTTTATCCATGGTGTTTTTACTTTTCACACTAGCAGCAGTTCTTCAGCTATTTATTCCAAAAGTGTTTCCATCTCTGTTAACTGCCACTATAGCAGTAAGTCAACATGGTTTTTGTGTATGATTCTATACATTTATACCCTAATGCTGTTCTTCACTAAATGTGCAACGTATTATTTTCACTGTGACGCTGCACTCATGAACAGTTGGGTAAGCCATAGTGATGTGCACACAATTAATTTTGTGCACTCCCCAAGGCTAAGTCTAATAGCATTGACAGAAGGCAGAAGCATGGATTTTACTATAGAAAACAATGTAGTTCATTTTCATGCTCGGAAATGTGGAATTCCTGGAGTTGTAGATGGCGGGTTTACACTACATGATATTTTGTCAATTATGTGTCAGATTACGCACGTTGGTTCCCAACCAGGCAAAGCTGGCTTAATGTCATCAGGAAGGAGATGCTAGGAACTGACTTTCAAGAAGAAGAATATAAAACATATTGTGTGTGTGACACTGGCTCTCCTATGTCTGGAAAAAAACTCCAAAGTAGAAAGAAAAAAACAACTGTGACCTATACTGTTTCACAGTCCCACCCATTCCTCGTTCTCCTTGACCATAGCAGATGGCTCTGTGCTCCTATTGGCCAAAGTCTCAGACGTGAGGGAACATGTGTTGGAAGGCAAAAACAAACATGGTAGTCTTTCTGTTGGGACGTCACACTACAGTACATGCTGCACCGGTTGCAGTCTGTAACATGGGATAAAACGCCTAATTGTCGTTCCAGACGCCCAGTCTGAGCCTACCCTGCGTCTAGTCAAGCTGATATAGTCTTAACCTACATTACTCTATAATTCCTACCGGGAACTTAAGAGAGACAAAATAAGTATTGTGATTAACATTCCCACGTTATCTCCAGTATTGTAGTTTTAGTATTGGTAATGCTTTACACAATGCTCTTTATTCTGAATGTCAGCGGTTAGGTGCATCACAACTTTACAAATCAAAAATTGGCCTCAAGGGGCTTTACAATCACTTGAGATGAGGGGAAACTGCCCCAAAAACTTGAAAACAGGGTAAAAATGAAAGAAAAATTAAGAAGAGCAACAGAGAAGGGATCCCTCTCCCTGGACGGACATACATGCAAAAGATGTGTGTACAGAATAGACTAGTCTATATTCTCGACGTTCCACTTCCGGGATTGCTCCAGTGTCACAGGAAATCCGTCGGATGCATGTATTTTCGGCCGGATGTCCGTTTCCTTCCTCTTCCTTTGTGTTGGCGTTCTAACCTCCGGTGGATTTCTGAGGACTATGGTTACCTGGTCCTCAGGTCACATCTGAGTTTTCTCTCTCGTACAACTATTTTGGAGCGGCTCTGTGTGGAGCTTAGCACCGCCCAAGACGATTGTGATTGGTTTAAAGAAATGCCAATAAACCAGAGTATGGTTTCTCCCATCCCAGACCCTCCTCCGCTCCGTAGCATAGAGACTAGTATAGACAGTCAGGATGAAAAACATTATGCAAAACAATGTGATATCTTGGTGATATCTGGGAATCATGAACAGTCACACATGACGAGTCCAATAAATTTAGATTAAATGCAGCTTTATTCAATTATTGAACAAGGAAGATAACCGTGGGTACACACCCAAAGTGTCTCTGTGAACATCAACCTAACTGCGTTTCTTCTAGTCGTCTTGTCCTGCCCCGGTCAGTTAATCTATTTCTGTGAAACATGGTTACCTTTGAAACTCCTTATTTGTGAGACACTTCTACTAGTTTTACACATACCAATCTATTTTCAGCTGTGGGATTGCCTTCTGTGGAAGATCCTTAGAATAGATGAAATACAGTTGAAAACCTACATGCTTTAATATTAAATACCTATCACAATGTTTGGTATGAAACTGGTGTAAAACATTTTTGTATTGGACAAGCAGAAGCACCAAATATAACGTGCAGTGTCCAAATACATTTCATTTGTTTTGAGTTGCTTTTGAGAGACACCAGGGTCATCTGACAGCTCATTATGTAAAAACAAAGTTGCTAAGTTGGCAAGACAAACATTGATTTATATAAAAATGCTACAGATGATTACTTATCAGATTTTCACTGTCAACACCATAAAAAAACATCAGTAGGAGCATGCATTATAAATCACATAAATGAAGGTCACGGTGTTTATTAATGCATTGCCTGCTGGTCATATTCACATACTGTATTACATTATCAAACTATACCTTCTGGTGGATGTGGTGTCCTTGCCTTTGCAGCCCCCGCTGGAAGACTGATCCTCCATGGGCTAACCCTCATTACTCATTACAGTGTTTGAGGACGCGGGGGACCACCTGCGACACTTATAAATGACTTGCTTGTACAGGTTGCCTCGGGCTGAGCTGTTGCTGGGCCTGACCAGATGGCCTGTGATCGACTCATGTGGTGCGATACACATGCAGCGCGGCCATTGCCCAAGGGCCCAGTTTACTTTTTCACGTGCATTATAAAATGGAAGAAATGCAGAATCACTCTTTCTGGAACATGTTATTTTTTCAAGCCATTGCCAAATGAGTTGATACAAAGCTAATTAAGCTTTGAGCTATCAGCTCTGTATTTCTCAGTATGACTATGTTCAGAAGATTGTGGACTTTTGCGCGCAGAAACTCGAGTGAAGATAATGACATCTTCTGAAGAGTCCATCATGTTTTTTTTTAACCCTCCTGTTGTCCTTGGGTCAAATTTGACATCTTTAAAAATATATATATCTGACATATGGATTTCTTTTTATCCAAATTATCACAAATAAATGGATTGGATAATCCTCTGTGTCCTCCTTGGCTACTAGCCACTGCGTGGTGGGGGGTGGTGTGCTTGTAATATGGATGCACCAACATTTGGGTTGTCATTAATTACTTAGGGAGACTACGCACTACAGCTTTAACTAAGATCTCACACTGACTGAATTCCCATGTCTCATAGCTATTGTCTGAGTTTTCTCACAACAAACCATTGCATCGGGGCGCCTAAGTAGCTGGTAACCTGGTTCAGCATGGGCCCCATGTACAGAGGCTCAGTCTAAAAGCCTAAAATACCCCCAAAACAATCAGATTTTTTATTATTATTTTTTTAGAAGGCACTTATAGTAGGTACGTTTTTAACCTGAAAAACATCCCTTTTTCCAGAAAACTCTTTAACAGACAAAGCTCTTTGTCAATCCTCATCTTCTCAAGAAATTTGTATTCTGGTCGGAAAACAAAGGTAGACAATGATCACGAATTACGTTTGCGACAGTAATCCATGCTGGAGTGGGAAGGTGATGCAAGAGGTCAAAGAATGTAAAGGCTGCTGTTATTCAGGTAGTGTTAATCCCTGGAGCATAGCGACTGAGCATGCATCAATCACAGCCGTGTGTGTCCAAAGGTGAGCCAACAGGCATTAACCTTGAACCAGAAGTCAAAGTCTGGCTGCTCTGCCCCCCCCCGGCTACACAATACACCACCATCGTGGACCTGGTAGAACACAAGAGTGAAGTCAGATGTTAACAGAGGAGCCTGTTGCTAGCATAATGCAATAATGCTTGCTATATCATCATGACCAACTACTTAAAAGCGCCATTCATTGTGCACTTTTGTAAAGATGTAATCTTTTTTTTTTCACAAACACATGAAGTAGTACAACATAATATAGCAAAAATTTGACATGGTTAACTTTAGCATACAATGGCCTGTGTACACATACAGTATAAGCATTCATTTGGAGTCATTTTTTGGCCATTGCTTCACCATTTTCTCACTTTTTGCTCGCAGGTTTCTCTATCGAGCCCCCCCACAGCTTTGGAATAGATATTTGGCAGCTCCTATGTTTCCTTGTGTCTGACCCTTACCTCGGTCAGTCTGCCGGTTCCTCTTTTTCTGTTCCTCCCACGTTTTCCAAGCTTTCTGCTTCTTTTTTGCTGGCTCAGCCATGACGATTGTGTGAAAAACTCCATCGCTACCTTGTTGGCCGGTTCCTGAATGGGCGTACGTGTGCAGTGCCTTGAAACAATTTGTTACATCTCGAGACCTGATTTCCGCGATCCTTCCTGACCCGCCGGCCCAAAGTTGTACAGGTGTTTTTTCCGCTCACAGGCGCTAGAGGGGAGCGAGACGACGACCATTCAACCCCAAAAAAGTCCTATAACCATTCAATTGCCATATACAATATTAAATGAAGATAATAGTTCACACAATACAGTAACCTGATCTATTTAACCCTTGTGTTGTCTTCCCATCAACCATGAAAAAAGAACCATCATCTACTTCCGATGATCCATACTGAAGTCGAACCAGCTAGAAGCTAACTTTGGTAAAAGGGTTACTGAGAGCTGTGAGAAGGAGCCAAACCGTGAAATCTGAGCACCACAACAACGAGCAGGCTGTAAAGCACCCATCCCCTTTCTGTGTTTAATGTCAGACAGGTGGCTGCAATCAGTAGGCATTGAAGTAATTAATCAACGAGATGCACCTGGCGCATTACACTAAGAAAAAAAACATTAAAGGGCCACACCAAGAATGATAAAGTATGCCTTAATCTAATAAAAATACTGTTTCAAATAATTTTACTTTAATCCTTGTTCAGTATTCGGGTCAAATTGACCCATTTCAAATCTTTACAAGAAGAAAAATTGTAAATTTTTTCTACCTGAATATCAACGTCCTTACCTTATTTCCTGTGATAAACATGTATTCCTGACTCAATTCAGAAAATGATTCTGGATATGTCCACTTATGTTTTTTCCATAGGGGATTTTTCACATGAATTATAACCTTATGACAAAAAATGAACCCCACTTCCATTTTTAATTGTGTTCTAGTAGAGACTGATTGCATGCCCTAAACATATGTTATCTCAATTGTTTGAAATTGTGATAAAGACAATATTTGTTAATAGATTATGAAGTAAAATTTTATTTTAGAATTGCTTTTAAAACCCCAAATGAGTCACGGGTCAATTTGACCCAAAGGGATCTGAGAAGGTCCTGCAAGTGAAGACAACACGAGGGGTTATGTGGATGGCGGTGAACAATATCACTTTTAGAGTGATTTGACAACATGTCAGTGCAGGTGGCACTGTGGTCTTTGAGTTTTGAAACATTTTGCAAGTAATTCTCATGACACAGACATGTTATTATACTGTTGGTGATGTATCTGTGTTTTTGGTCCGGTGATCTGATACCTGCCAGCCTGCTCTCATCCCCAGCTCTCTTAAAACCTTATATTTTTAGATTCATTAATGTTCACAAATTAATGAATATGTCGGATATAGGTGGCTAACAGTATTATACTGTATATCCCTATACTCTTAATACACATACTAAAAGAATACAGTTAAAGCTATAGTTTGTAGTGAAAGGAAAACTGTCGGCGCGTCCACGTGATACAAGCCCTCCCACACACACACACACACACACACACACATAGATGTCTACATTAACCAACGTAGACAACTATTCATGGCTTACTGGGATACCGGAGCCATCCATGTTATTAATTAAAACAGTGTTTTACGTATTAGGACAAGTCAAAATGACTGCTGTGAAAAAGGTCTATTTGGGTTTTTTTAGGGGTGGGGTTTGGGGGGGGGGTGTACTTTTGTGGCGTGGCAAGTTCCTTGTTTAGCTAGTCAATGAAACATTCAGTACTCCACCCTCAGTTGTAGCAGATCCAACATAGTTTGGGGATGTTGGGACTTATGCCTGTCATACACTAGAACTAGACTTTGAAAAAAGTAAATACTGACGCCATCTCACATCTCAAGACAATCCTTTCACATCTAACGTTAAAGTCATAAAATGTAAAGACTGGGGATCTGGCAGGGTCACAAATTACAAGACACTACTTGCCATTGGTTGTTGACAGTGTTCACATGATATGACTTCACTACCAAGACTAAAAGATAACCATAATATCAATCATGTTATATTTTGTCGGAATGTCAAGACGGGGAAAATAATTGACTTGTTGTTGTTATTTTCGTTGAATTGAAAATATGCATTTTATGACCACCTTACCCCAAGTCTAGCAAGACTCTGTTGATTTTAGGGCGACCCAACTCACCCAGTAAGAGAGTGGGCCCCATGAAGGTTGAGGGCTCGGATCCAACTTGCAGCAATTTACTCCGTGTCTTCCCCCATCTCTCTCCCACCTTTCCTGTCTAACCCCTGGCACCTTTAAATAAAGGGAACATTATTTCATGATTTCATTCTGATATTGTAAATTAGAATCACTTGAAAAGTTGTTTGGTATAAGGTCGCCATTAGAATAATAAGAACTGGAATACTTCATTTTCCTCAGTACCTGTGATGTTGATGATGATGGATGTGATGTTATTAACAAATATATATCTGAAACTGTGGCTCTGCATTGATATGAATCTCACAAATGTTAACTGTTAAGACTAGTCTGCTGATTTGATTAGAATGACATAACATGCCATCTTGCACACTTAAGGAACTTGTGCGAAGAAGCATACACTGTTAGACTTAGCTGTAATTTCTACAGTTACTTACCACAAAATGCCCAGTAAAATACCATAATTTTCTTTTCCGGTTAATTACTGTAATAAACATTGCATTATGGGTATTAACATTTCATTTACAGTGATTTACTGTATATTTTGAATTTGCGGTACACTGTTAGACTCTACTGTATTTTTACAGTTACTTACCACAAAAATGCCCAGTAAAATACCATAACTTTCTTTTCTGGTTCATTACTGTAATATGCATTGCATTATGGGTAGTAACATTTAATTTACAGTGATTTACTGTATTTTTTGAATTTGTGTTTGGTAGTCTGCTGTAAAACAACAGCAGTAGTGCTACTGTAGGTGAATAAGACAGACTTAAATAAAATTGTTAGTTCATGTTATAGAAGCATAGAAATTAAATGGAAAAATAAAATATCTCTATAAAATTAAATTATTTCATTTTATAGAGATATTTTACATTTTATTTATTATGTTTTTAGCAGTGAAGGTAATTTAAAATTGTGACATGCGTTTCAGCAGTGTAAATAACTTATTGAGAGTTGTGGAGACAAACAAGAAAGGGATCACAGATATAAATGCTTGACCGCCATATTTGACCTCTGACCTCACGACTTCAAAAGAATAGCGGGTCGATACTTCAAAGGTGTTAAACGAAGTAGTGGCTCGAGACATCAAAGGAGTACCGCATTGGTCCGCGCGCACCAGAGTCCGCTCACACACACTACTCAGAGAGAGCTGGAGAAGCGTTAATGTAAGATCAATCTTTGCTAATTCTGTGACATTAAAATCTCTGCTGATAAGCCTTCCATGCGGCGTTAGGTTACCGACCTGTGTCATAGCTGGCTAGAGCAAGCTGTTAACTAGCTTCCCCCACAAGGAAGTTGGAGCTTAACATTTTGTAAAGCTTACACAACTCGTTTAACATGCGCTGTTCGGGACATCTTTTTTACTTTACTGTCAGACCATTGCCTGAAATACAATGTAACATATATTCTGGAAGTTTAATGGTCGGTTGCTGCTAGCTTTTGAGCTTTTTTTACTTACTGGTTAATGCTAACCATTATATTCCCGCCTTGGTTGGTTTGTCAGTGTTTTAAAATGATTAAGCAAAACTCATTACAGCTGTGTTATAGGCCTAGTATAGGCTCGGTTGCTGGGTTATATTAGCAGTTAACATTAAACCGTTACCTTTACATTTTGGCTAACATTACCTCCGGTTAATGCTAACGTTATATTCCCGAGCGTGTTGGTTGGTTTGTCAGTGTTTTAAAATGATTAAGCAAAACTCATTACAGCTGTGTTATAGGCCTAGTATAGGCTACGCGGTTATATTAGTGGAAGTAAAGTTAACATTAAACCGTTACCTTTACATTTTGGCTAACGTTACCTCCGGTTAATGCTAACGTTATATTCCCGAGCGTGTTGATTGGTTTGTCAGTGTTTTAAAATTATTAAGCAAAACTCATTACAGCTGTGTTATAGGCCTAGTATAGGCTACGCGGTTATATTAGTGGAAGTAAAGTTAACATTAAACCGTTACCTTTACATTTGCCCATCTAGTTAACATTTATGTCTTTTTTTTTTAAAAACACACAAAAAAAGCACCCATTCTATATGTCGGGTGACAGGAAAAGCGTCTTTAAGTAATGTTACTGTGATGGATGGAAAGGAAAAATAATCTTGGTAGGTTTTTTTAGCTAAAAAAGACGTGTGCTAAATTTAATTCAATGGTAACCACAATTAGCTCTAGTTTTGGTGTCTTCAGCATTTATGGAGAGCAGTTTTTTGCCTTGGCTTCAGGGTTTGGCCACTTAAAACCATCGTGAAGTCCAGCACAGATTTGCCTGTAATGTGATATTTCATATAGTTCATCCTTTTTAGTGTATGAGACCTAAGCTAAAGAGTGTGTAACTCAAAGCATATGGTTTTAGGAGTTGAGTCATAGCTACCATGGTTTATGGGGGAAAAGAAAATTTAAATTTAAAAATGTATTTTCCTAGCCGCTTAAACTTAAATTTGACGGCTTGTTCAACAAGTTGTTTAAGGACTCTTTATAATGGCATAGTGATTAACTTTTAACACATCACATAACATTCTGTGTTATTCTAACTATATAAGAGTTACGTACATTATACTGGTTACCTGCATACTAATGCTTTTTTTTTTCTTGTTGTAATTGTGTTTATAACTCCATGCATTCACTTTAAAATATAAAATTTCATCATTTCATATGTAGAACAACAACCAGTGACTAGAACAACTGAGAGAGATGGGAGGAAGAAGAAAGCTGGAAGAAGGTCTGACCCCATGACCCACAGGAGCACATGATCCCTTTCAACAATCTATCATCATACAACAAAAAGTAAGTACAGGTGTACGTTTTGCAACCTGTGTACTCTAGAATTAGGAATATTCTGTAGACATGTGAAAAAACATCAGCACATGGCAAGCTATAGGTTTGCATGTGGAAAGGAGCAATGTCCCACTTCCTTTAAACAGGAACCACGAACACATACATACATACATATATACATATATGTGTGTGTGTGTGTGTGTGTAAATAAAGGGCTGTATTTGAAGATGACTGCTCTTGATAATGAACATTTTAAACCTGTTTTTCTTTTAAGATTCTTCTTAAGGATCAACCCAGATGAGGGCACCAAGTACACTGCTACAGTGGCTACAAGCTAGAAGATGGATACCCGACCCGAGCCCGACGGGACCCGACGGTACCCGACGGGTCGGGCCGGGTTCGGACAGATTTTTAGAAAGGATACTCGGGTTCGGGTCGGGCTCGGTCACATCAGCGCGATAAGGCATTGAACATTTTGAATTTAAAACAGCTTAAAATAAATGTCAAATATTACCCCAACATCCGTCTTCCTGTGTGCTGTGACAACGAATGACGTGCGTAGTAAGCTCCATGTGGCAGCGTAACGATGGAAGATGTTAAAAAGAAGTTGGCCGCAGGAGATTTTAAAACTATTGAAAACGAAGGAAAGTCAGCTGTGCATTGATGCGCTCATCTGTTGACATTTCCGAATGCCTTCCTACAATTGCTTAATAAAAGCGGGCTTTCCACACAAACAAACGTACATGTGTCATTAGTATGAGAAACAAATGCGATTTTAACTGTGTCGGGCTCGGGTCGGGCTCGGACAGAAATATCTTAATGACTGTCGGGCTCGGGTCGGGTTCGGTTACTGCTCTGTCGGACGCGGGCCGGGCTCGGACCGAAAAATCCGGCCCGATCCGCACTCTACTACAAGCCACAAGACTAGAGTCGTCCAAAGAAAGGTGACGAGCATCAGCTACAGAGTCACTACTTTCCTCCAATGGCTCACGGAATTTGAGTGGAAGACACCAAACTTGGTAAGCATTTTCTTGTGTGATGTAATAACGTTAACATCAGAAAAATGATTACTCAGTACGATGAAGTAGTGCAGCTACGTACCCTGCCTGCTACAACATTGACACAACTAAATCATCTTGTATTTACCACTTGTGTAAGCAGAGGTCACAGTTATGCAGCAAAAGCTACTTTAATTTAGTTATCTTAGTTGTTTTTTTTTATATAAAAGTGACTGATAAGAACAACAATCTTTGAAGTTGGTCCAGTACTGAGCGAGAACACTGTGACCTGCAGCTTTCAAACCGGGCTCTAATGTAATCATATAGGGCAAATGTGCGTCGTCAATTTCGTCCACTAAAAGTTCTGTTTTTGCCACTGATGGTGTCAAATTATTATTTTAAGTTTCTGACACCATTTGGAAAGGAAGATCCTTAGTTAGATCAGAAATCACCATCACCAAACCCATCGACAGACAGCTAAAGAAAGTAGAAAGAACCTTTGAATTATCTGGGGACTTCACTACTGGTGACTATTTTTGTATACTGTCATATTCAGTTTTTGCACAAGTTGTAAGTCTGTTAACAGTTTAGATGAGATAAACTCATGACCATTTCTCTGCTTCTCATACAGTCCAGTATGGACCCCCCCACCAGAGCATCTCTGGATTGGAGGCTCCATCTTGGCCTCTCTGTCCACCTTCCAGAAGATGTGGAGCAAGCAAGAGTACCATGGGTCCAGCCTTCACAAATCCTTCTAAGCAGACTGTTCTTCCTTCCCCTCCCCAACCAAAGCCCAACAACTTCAGCTTTGTGGTAACAAACACGCCACATTTTGTATACATTTGCAAATACAGGTTATTTAGATTTCTGGGGGATTTAAAAAATGCTCAATTTGTTTTGAGAATCAATTCAAATGGTAACTACATTGTTCAGACATGTATTCGCCTCTGAAGTCTGCCCAGTGTTTGGCGCATATTTAGACATTGTTTTAGCATCGCTTATATGTCAATTTTCTGTTATTTTGCACTTTCAGAGTTAAAAATATCTTGTTCCTGATGTTTGTACCTGAAAATAAAAATGTATTACTTTTGTACATGGGCTAAAGTCAGTTATTTGGAATGTATTAAATTCAAAAGCATTTATGTAAAATATTTAAAATTGTTTGTACAGCCAATGCCAAATAGTGTAATATATTGTGAACCACAATTACAGTAAAACTATAATACAGCAAGTATTACAGTATTATTTAGCAATTTGTAATTACAATATGATTACTGTAAGGGTATTATACAGTAAAACTAAGTTACAGTAAGGGTATTTTTACTACCGTAAAACTAAGTTACAGGAATGGTATTTTTACTACTGTAAAACTAAGGTACAGTAAAGGTATTATTACTGTAAAACTAAATTACAGTAAGGGTATTATACTGTAAAAAACATGTACAGTTATGATACTGTAATCGGGTAATTACAGTAACTTACTGGCAACGTGTTGCCAGTAAGTTACTAAAAGGGTATAATACTGTAAAAAACAAGTACAGTTATGATACTGTAATTGCGGAGTTACAGTAACTTACTGGCAACACGTTGCCAGTAATTTACCGCAAAAATACAATAAAAAGTCTAACAGTGTAGCACAGGGAGAGTCAAGCAAGTATTTGTCTGCTATAGAAAATAAGAGGAATAGTTTCTATTTTTACCTTCCACCAGAACAGTTCTTTCCCTAAGGATGCCTCTGTGAAAAAGACAAAATTGCCTGTAAATTTTTTTTCCTTTCCAAATAACAAAAGCTATATTGCTTAAAAAATATCACCGGAGATCATGGAAGACTCAACAACGTATAGACGATTCTTTGACCGTTTTGTCCTGTAGATTACATTTTTCTATGCTGAGAACTTTTTGCCTTGTGGCTATTTTAGAAGCGCAAAGACTAAAGTGACTTCATTGCTTAGATGTAATCACGCTTCCTCAGCAAGCACCATCAGATAGGCTCCCTCACCTTATCACTATAGGCAGGCAGAGGAATCATTTCAAGCATCTACAGCCAGAAGGGGGGAAAAAGAGTAATTCATGTCTGTAATAGCAGTGGTACAACAATTAGAGAAAAAGTCGGAGAAACAGGACGGAGGGAAATAAAACACAACAAAAGTATGCCTCGGGGGCTTGTGAAAGAAGGAAAAGGAAATGAAGAAACAATCACTGACTTTCATAAAATGTCAAGAGCAGATAAGGACGATAAGCCTGTGTAGCACAGTTTGATTCCTCAGATTGTTAAACAGCTTTTGATTTCTTTTGATTAGTTATATAAATGGCACTCATAGAACATCAAATTCAATAATTACCTTTTACAGGAATGCTATTTCAATCAGGAGAGACATGTTTGCAGATGTGCAAAAAGGTTTATTGTACAGCATAATAAAATGTACAAAGTCTTTGGAGATTAGACTCCATCGTTACACTAATAGTTCATATATAGGGGTAGAGAACCATTAGCCCCCCCGATGGAATCTAGTGGTGGTGACGAAGGAGCCTGAAGACCAGACCAAAGGAGGCTCCGGACCGGTCAGCTGGAGTAGAGGACTGGAGGAGGAAGGGGGGGGTGGAGGGTTGCACGCTTTTCCTGAAATGACAGCTGATAGCAAAGGGAGAAACAGATTTAAAGCAGGGTTGTGACTCTGTGATTGGCCCTTACAATTTGTGTACGATTCTGATTGGTTTAGCAGGAAGGTGAACACCTCCAACAGCTGATTAGATTTAGGTAAAGAGCAGTGATTAAGAGTTAGGTCTTCCTGAAAGAAATTACGGTGAGCTAGATCTTAGATTTATACAGTGGCTTGCATAAGTTTACACACCCAGTCTAAAGTTGATTAAAAAAGAGGAATAAAAAAATATCTTTTGGAAATTGATCTTAATGCCTTAAATAAAAAAAATTGGAAAATCCAACCAAAAGGACACCAATTTTCTTTGTGAATGAATGTAAATATGTAAATGTTTTTCCTTAAAATACAGGGGGCATAAGTACACACCCTTATGTTAAAATACAGGGGGCGTATACACCCCCTATGTTAAATTCCCATAGAGGCAGGCACATTTTTATTTTAAAGGCCAGTTATTTCATGGATTACTATGCATCCCCCCCCATCATCACATACCATTCACCATACATAGAGCTAGGCATGGAGAACTTTTCATAAGATCATCTCTTAATGCAAATCAAACCAGCTATTGAGCTAACTGAAATAACACCATATATTTAATACCACACACAGCATGAACTTCAACTTCTGAGACATTGGCTGGATGCTTCCCAGCCTTACTGTGGTGTTTTTTTTTTCTTTTTCATGCACTGAACAGCAAATTATGTTATAATGTATCTGATTAACGCATTCTCATGAACGGTTCTGTAGGATATGGTACTAAGGGTCAAGCATACCAATTCATATGCTGTTCTACGAAATAGGCGTCACGTAATGACCTGTGACATGACAGTTAAGTTTAGCAGTCTTTAATTTCACTTACATTTTGTTGAGAAAAGGTTACTGTAGGCGCCATGAGGTGACGGCCCTTTTGCGGCCATTACAGTTCAGTTTAAAGGTGACTGTCATGTGGATAGGACAGTTACATTTAGGCAGCAAAACGACTAGTTAAGATTAGAAAAAAGATCGTTGTTTGGATGAAGTAGTACACAATCACATTTCCTGGGTGAAAACCTGGACACAAACTCCGCTTCCCCAACTTGAAAGCTGTGTGTTTTATGTCCCACCCATCCACCACAACATCCTCCCTAAGCAAGCCATATTGGTCTTATACAGCAGCAGTCAATGTGGCGCATACAGAAT
This sequence comes from Etheostoma perlongum, assembly GCA_026937815.1. NCBI lineage: Eukaryota > Metazoa > Chordata > Actinopteri > Perciformes > Percidae > Etheostoma > Etheostoma perlongum. The sequence goes on along the minus strand of CM049392.1, from coordinate 3,568,764 downwards.
ACAGACGAATTACAGTGCATTGCTTTTCATAGCTTTATGTACCCATGGTTCATGAGCCAACAGCCTGATCAGATTGATGAAAATGTCTATATGGGGGGTATCAAAGACAAGACGTTTGAGGACACAATGCAGAAATATAATACCAACCAGGTGACTTTTAACCTGTCTAAGGGTTAAAGCTGTAGTGCGTAGTTTCTGTCTCCCCCATGAGGAATTGTAATGACACCAAAACTGCTGGTGCATTCACATGATACAAGCCTTCCGTGATCGCACCAACCCCACCCCTTCTCCACACAGTTGCCCAAGAGGACACAGGGAATTAAAAAAAACATGAAGGTAATTATCTTCAGTTGATGACACCATTTTTTAAACATAGTCATACTGAGAGATACAGAGAGAGTTGTGTGGAGCTAATGGTCTTTAATTAGCTTTGTAGAAACTCATTTGGCAATGGATGGAATGTAACGGACGACCATTAATATCAAAAGGTTACACACTAAAGCTATAGAAAAAATAATCCTCTAATACAATATATATAACTAAGGTTATAATATAATAAGACAAATTCATATTTGCTGGTGTGCCCTGATTGTGTTACCTTGATGTCCGTGTGCAACTAATCAGTTGTTTTATTTCAACTTTCTTTAAAGTGCTTCCTCCTTGGGCGAGGATGCAGGGAAAATTGCGGCAGGAATCGGAGATGTCTAACAAGGAGCCGAGAACAATTTGCTACTCTGAAATGCCAAACACGACAGAGGTACAAATTAGCCTGGAAATGCCTGGCACATGTAATTAAAGGCCCCATTGAATTTCAATAATCAAATAGGCCATCTTCTGAGAAAACTATTACAGGAGGATTATTAGTGTAGCAGGTTTCAATAATCACTCACTGACAGACCGGCTCAGTGCCAACAGCCCTGTCACACACACCCACACACATGTTTATGCACCCTTAATGTGTACTCACAGTCATACACACACCCGGAACATGCATGTATATGCATGTAGACAGACTGGTACAGGCACAAGCAGGGACAGTCAGTCAGTCCTATTGATGTCAACCTTTTGCTCTCAGTTATCATCTGCACACAGGCAGGCTTCATATTGAATCAGAGGGACAGGGTTAAATAAAACTGGAAGGCTTTCACTTTCAATCTCATCCAACCTCCAACTTACATGCCTCGACCGAGAGATTCAGGAGATAGAGGGGCTTTGGATGTCAACACGCAGAGAAAACACATGGGCATTTATTCTGTACTGTGTATCTGTAAAAAAACAAAAAAAACAACCACATTGAACCAGTTTGCTTGTTTTGTGTGCCTTGCACACAGCTAGAATTCAAATTATAACTGTATTTTATGAGAAATGTGAAATGTGGTGCCCATTGTGATACTTGTTCTTTACAGCAGTGAAGTATTTACAACATCAGAATCAACCACGCACAGGCGTGCACGCAATTTGTTAGCTGTCAGCCCTCTGCGGCTCCGAAGGACCCTGGTAAAATTAATCAGTGACATTAAAAAACAGAGCAAAATACGTCACGCTTTGATGCAACCCAATGTGTTTATTGATTAATAAACGGTCAAAGGATTCCATTTCCCAGATATACTGTCTCTGCCTGGCGCTGCTCTTTTTGCTGCCGAAGAGCCCCCACCCCCCCCCCCCAGGACAAATGTGTTTCAGCTGAGCTGATCCAATCCCTTCTCCATTGTTTTTATGTACTTCTGTTTAGCGCTCCCCGAGCTCCACTGACTACCGAAGCCTATAAAGATAAATCAGACTTGTTAGAGACTTTTTTATAAATTCCTCAAGACAGAAAAAAAGCTGCTTCAACAGATGGATGAAACACCGCCAGGGTGTTTCTTTTATTCATTTTTTTTTTACTCTTTTCTGAAATGAATTTCTGCCCTGGCAGTGTTCAGAACATTATTGGTATCATTAAAGCCCAGATGAAAATCTGTGGTAGTAAGCTAGGAGTCATATTGCCAAGCTGTTGCTTTATGTCCATATCACATACAGTAGATTTAGATTATTGGATCAGATCAGGACCATAACTTGTATACAGTATATTGACATTCTGGTGAGGCTCTCGCCCCTGAAAGGAAAACGACGTATAATTCATACGACAAAGCCCAGAAGGTCTATTCTCAATCCTCTGTTTATCTGCTTACAGAGGATGACAGATTGTAAACAGCTGCTCTGTCATGCATTGAAAATCTTCATATGCAATGCTGATTCCTGTTACTCTAACTTTGTTCTTGGCAAAAAGCATTCATCAATATCGCCTGGCAGGCAGCTTTCATTTTAGCCAACATTGTATTTGTTGGTCATCAGAACTGTCTGTTCCTCTCCCTAGTCTCTTGGCTTGGAGGTTTAACCTTTGTAGTCCACTAGTTGAGAATCTATGTCACCTCTGGCGCTCCCATTTGTCCCCTCACTGCACTTCAGTGGGAAAGATAATTACGCTTCAAATGAGGCTCCCTTCATTGCGTCGGCTAATGTGTAAAGCTCTCTGTCCTTCCCTCTCTCTCTCTCCCTGTCTCAGATCACAATGGGGAGGGTCAATGCATCCTCACCTCTTATTTACAAGATTCATGTTTATCTAATGCAAAATCAATAGCTCAACACCAGGGAGAAGTTAGGGCTCCACTAACAATCGTTGAGAGCTACTTAACAGCACATCTGCCAGCGCGTAGTGGGCTGTAAAGGAGAGGGATCGGCCAGGACTGGCCCTCAACAGCTCTACTTCCCTCTATCTCTAACAATACTTAAAGGGTAACTACCATTTACCACACTTAGACACTTTGAATATTAATCTGAGTCTGTCAGCGGCAAAACAAGAACTTATGTGAAGGTATATATAAGCTGAACAGTTTCCTTTTTAACTTACATTGTAGCTTGTTTCGCCGCTGCCAACTGCAGCGATCTCATTTATTACTGGACCAATGTTAAAGATTGTTGCTCCCATCGGTCACGTAGACACAAAAACATAGGAAAATAGAGTCCAGGCTGGAAAAAACGGTAGTTACTCGCACAAATTGAGTGTTTTTTTTGCCTTTTTGTGCCAGAGCTTTGATCTCTTTAAACATCTAATAAGTACTAACAATATAAATAAGCTTTACTTACTTACCGAAAATAAATAAAAATAAAGTGTACAAGGGAACATCACAATTCGGCTGAATTAATGTATTTTTGGTTTTTTTGTTTAGATAAGTCTCAAAGTCGTTAGACTTCATTTCATGTTGTATTTATGTTTCACTCGTAAAGCAGTTTCAGGTTTGATTCCCCCGTGCATCACACCGTGGAGTCACACTTGATTTGATCAGTCGAATAATTATTAATAATTATAAGCTATTAGTCAACTTGTGCATTGTATGAGTTCTGAAATATTAAGTCGGCAACACTTTGTCACTTTATCACTCACAGCTAAGCTGCTGCTTGGTTTGGTGCCACAACTGATATATTTACTCTAGATATATGATTCATATGTCCCAACAACTTGTTATGCTAATTTATGCCATGTAAAGACAAAGTATTTGTCTTTACACAGCAGATATATGAAATTAGAGGTTGTGGGTAGACACTGCTTGGCTATATATGTATTAGCAACACAAAATTCAGACGGCTAATGCACATTGATGTTATTTGTTTAACAATGTCTAAAAATTGTGGTATTTATTTTAACATCACCATACAGCAACCATAAATTCCAGAAATGTGGATTTGATGTTTTGAAATACTGACAAAGGGTTGCGAAAAAAGTTGCTACGATGATACTTAAATTACGTCTCTTCATCGTGCAAATCTCTCCCTCGACATAGCGGTGTGGTATCCTCTAGACCCGTAGAGACATGTCTACCTTATTTCCTGGCTCCTTGCACTTTGAATAGATCAGCACTTAGAAATATGCCTCAGTGGCTTTGCTCGGGGGCGTGTATCATTTGTCCCCGAAATTCACTTTTCCCCACCAGTAAGCACTATCTGCCTCGCACCACTATGAACCCTCGACAAAGACCTTGCCATCTGTCAGTGTCGTTCGCCGCAAAGTGGCTGGGATTAATTGAAAAACAATGGTGGGGCCAAGTGGGAGGGTCAAAATATGCATCGCATGTGGCCTCGCCGGGTCACTTCCTCATTGTCGAAACGCCTCCTCCTGACATTAGCCACGAGATCTCGGAGCACATTGTGCCTGTTTGGTTTAATGTCCTGCCCTCTTTTTGGCAGTGGGGATTATCAGGCGGACATATCCTGGAGACTCTATCTGTCTCTGTCCATGTCAGCGTAACACCGTGTTAACCAACGCCAAGGGGCATAACATAGCCTTGATCCCAGGGGACAGGAGGCTCCTTCTACGAAGGAGAAACTCTGCATGACCAGAAAAACTTCTGAGAGTGATGGATAGTAAAGCCCAGCAGTGAGAATAAAAGATACATGGGAGGTTAACAGTGACTGTGAGTGCCCAGCATGACACGATACCTCTGTGTTGCAGCAGCTCACAATGTTATTTTATTTTTTTTATATCCTGGATGAGTGTCAAGCGCCTCAATCTCCAAGTTTCAACTTCCCTGCCTTCTGGAGTGAAATCTTCCTCCATGTGATGGGTTTTCCTCCTCTATGCCACCTCAGCAGATCGAATCATCCTGCACACATGTTTTCAGGGTTGACTGAGCAGCTTCTCGCTCTCAGTAACCAGGTGAAGTGACCCTGTCTATATGCAGACTTACAGCTTGACACCTACGTTTGCAGCCACCCAGTCCATTTTGCTTACACTGTATTGCAAGCCGACGTATCAAAGCAACGGAGTGTTTCTCCATCACTGTCAAGCCAGAGTTGGTCAATTTTAGACTCCAGCATCCATCTTTCACTGATAGGTAGCCAGTGCTGCTTCACTAAGGTGAAGGACAATTCTTTAACTTGAAGATGCAACACTGACTTAAAGCTGCTCTACTCAATATTTTTGTTTTGATGAAATGACTGCATGTGATGTAAAGGGGGTTGCACTCAACTTAAGTTCTTATATTAATATACGTAGCTTTCTCATTTTCCCAACTTTATTGTCTTGGTTCAGTCACTCTGATCAACCTTGATTGTTTCTGCAACATCATTGCAGCCAGGGAATGAATGTAATGGCACTGTAGCGGAACTTTCTACCTATATATATGGTATAATGTATACTTTATTAATCCTGCAAGGGGACATTACAATGTTTTCACTCTGTTGTTATTACACACTGAATTTCACACACATGCTCTGTATCTATACATGCACTAATGGATAGATGCCAGTGTGTGTGTGTGTGTGTGTGGTGGGGGGGGCTGCTCCCATGGAAAGGCACACCACCATACTTTGGTCCGTATGGGGAGTTGAACCAGTGACCCTCCCAACCCAACTCCCTACAGACTGAGCTACTGCCACCCAATATAGTATATTGACATATTAAGCAATTTGAATTGCCAGTAGGTAAACGCATACAGGCAATTTCACTTTTACGGCATTAGGACAACAAAGGTAATCATAAACATTTGACCACTATGTACAGATATACGTTTTTATGTAAAATATACAAACACATATATGCATACACACACAGTTACCTACATACACATATGTTAACAAGCTCTACCATATGAAAGTCCTGAAGGCTCGGCCATAGTTTCTAACTAATAAAGTATCTAAATGGATTTAGCATGTTGGTACTTTAACAGTATTTATACAACACCTCAGCCTCCTTTACCACAAAAAACATAAACGCACAGGTCATATGCCAACCAATCAAAGACTTAAACGGCTATCATTTTGAAATATACTGCTGATGCTATCATATTAATAAACCATCAACCAGGCTCCTTTTTCAGAATAACATATAATCCAAAGGATGTTGAATATTGTACAGCACTATATATTAGGCCATGTTACTGATTTCACTGTGTTCCTGCAGAAATGTTTCAGTGATCAACCCCAGATTTTCATCATATCCTCCAAATCAATCTTCTATTTCATATTTTGGAATTCAGCATGCCGGCGTTCTGAGGAGATCACAGCAGGTAGATTAGCAAATCAATAACTTCTATTCTGGAAATTAATTGTAAATCATATCCATGAAAAACAATAACAGAGCCTCAGCTCAGTGCTGCCATTAGAAAATATTACATTTCTGCACTTTAGGAAACAGTGAAAAAATAACCTTTCATTTATATACAGTATGAGATCCATGGTGATGAACTACACCTACAGACCTCTAGGTTTTCAGCAATAAATTGAAAACACATTACCATAGTGAAAATAAAGTTTAGTTGAACACTTATAACACAGACACAGCTCTTTGCTCTTTCATGTCGTCTGATTTTGAAAAGATCCCAGTGTACGGCATTTAAAGACATCTTTAACTTCCTTCATTGCCCATCATGAAAGGATTTTTTAAATGTATTTCTGCTACTATGTAATTAACATTAAAATGATTCATCTGATACTTGTCAGATGCCGACAACCAGTAGTTATGTCAGGCACTGTTCTAAAAAAGATGGCAGAGGGGCTCAATTACCTCCAGCTGAACAAAACCACTGTCTCCACTGCTTGATGCGTGGCCTAATACCGCATGATTTGATTATTCTGCACAAGCAAACACATGCAAATTGCATTTCAATTTGAAGTTGTTCATTTCTAAGCGTGTTGATTAAGTGTTAAGACTATGTCAGAGATATCCTTCCAGGTATTACTGTGGATTTTAAATCAATAACACAGGGGGAGACAGAAATACTAAAAGTATGTCCACCCCAAACCTGCTTTCTTTTAAATTTTCCCCTTAAATAAAACTAAAGGAAAGCCGGGGTTAACCTTGGAGGCCGTTTTACAAAGTGAAGGGAGATAAAACATGGGCCGACCTGGTTGTTCACTCTGCCATCCAAGCCTTTGTTTTTCTCACAGTGTGGATGGCCATCTTTCAACCTTACCTAGAGAGAGGCAATGATTTTTTGTCCGCCTGAGTGAACACCCAGCAAAGCAATATTTCACATGTTAGCACTGAAAAAAGACCTGTCTCAGAGGATTTTTGCTTACTGGAGTGATGTGGTGGTGTATATCAAGAGTGATAGGCGTGCCTGTGGTGATGGAGCAGGAGCTGCAGCAGGTCTGGTTAACCCTGGTTAATGCCCCGGGTGTTGTTCTCTCTTAGATGCATCCTGCTGGTTGTTGCTAGGTGGAAAAGAAACCAGTAGGTGTTGGTTTCAAAAAGAAACCACATAATGGCCTAACGTATTATTACATTTTAAAGTCTCCACATTTAAGACCATCCCCTAGTCAAGTTGCTATAGGCCTAGACTACTGGGGGACTTCCCATGATGCACTGAGCACCTCTCTCCTCTCCTCCTCCTTCTCTCCATCTGTATGCAACCCTCATCCCATTAATGCATGTTACTAACTCAACTTCTTCCCTTTCCCGGAGAGTCTTGTGCTCTCGCCCCTCTCCTCCTCTCTCTTATCACTTCCTGCAGGTGTTTCTGGCTCTGATCTGTGGGTGGAGTCACCTGCTTCCTCCATGTTCCTACCCACACCCTCTGCTACAATTCTCCATGTCTCTCTCTCTGTCTGTCTCTTTCTCTCTCTCTCTCTCTCTTTCTCTCTCTGTCTCTTTCTCTCCCCCCAATCGGTCGAGGCAGATGACCGGGCCCACCCTGAGCCATGGTTCTGCTCCAGGTTTCTGCCTCTTAAAGGACGTTTTTCCTTGCCTCTGTCGCCCCGTGCTTGCTCTTGGTGGGAACTGTTGGGTTTCTGTAAATAACATCACAGAGTACGGTCTAGACATGCTCTTTATGAAAGCGCAATGAGACAACTGAAATTGAATTAAAGTGTTGCCTCATCTTTCCAGCCATCTGTCTATTCAGGATTATTGGTGCTATCCCAGCATCCTTTGGAGAGAAAAACAGTGTAAAGGCCAGTTTATGCCTCTGCGTTAAATCAACCCCTGGTATGTACAGTGCGTGGGGATACGGACCCCTGCAGTAGCCTGTCGATCACCTCTCAAAACTAACTACACGCCTGTAGCGACACAGACTGCAAAACTGTGATTGGTCCGCTGCGTTGGCGTAACTAACAGGAAATGCATTTCTACTCATTTTCTCGTTCTCCTTCTCCATAAACAACATAAAAATCAAGGGATTGGTTTCCAGCTTCAGATTTCCGACTGTGGTCAGAAAACAGAGGAGACACTGAAAGTCGGTACTACCCGGTAATCACCGTCATTTTCACTTGTGCTAACACACTCCCTAGTATACACGTGCCAGCCCTGCTATTCTTTTTAAAGCCCATGTTGCAAGTTAACCACCACTGTTGATTATTGGGTACAAAAAACACTCAAGATATGTATATCATTTTTAAAAAATGTCTCCAAATAGTGTTAAAAGTTAGTTTTTGGTAATTTTTGGTGTTCGCGGGTTTATGAAGTGAATTGGCGATGACGCCAAGACGTCATGAAGTCTCAGCCTAGCACTAGAACTACGGTGACTGACTGGGATGTGGAAGAGGAGGAAAAGCCAGCAGCCGAATAATTACCAACCTACCAGACGTGAGAGGGCAAATGAGGAATTGTCAAGATTGTGGGGAAGTCTTCTTCATTTATCTCCTTCATTTATCTCCTTTATTTTAGCAACGCAGCAGTGCATACAATGACTTTTACTTTTTACTGTCAGTGAATAGCACCGAGTGAACGTCAACGTTTTCTTTTCGATCTAGTGACAGGGATCCTGTCGTTAGTTCAGATAAGTACTGGTACACTTATCTAGATATAGTAATAGAAGGCATCCCCGAGTGTTATTTAAGTGTTTACCTCTTTCCTCCGGTGAAAACGTGTCGCTGTTTGGCCGGGTGCTTGTGTGTGTGGCGGCGTAAGCTGCGGTGGAGAGCGGGTGCTGTAGGCCTGCCTCCGCCGGTGGGGAGTGAGCTCGGTCGGGGGAGAGTGCCTCCGTCGGGAGAGAGCCCACATCGCTGATCTGAAGATGCCTAAATCCGTTTGTGACATTTCAGACAGAATCATGGTCATCCCCAACCAGCACGTTAATTCAGTATTGTAATTGTTTATATGTCAAACATCACTGCAGGTTGATTGTGGCGACAACGTGGTCGTGTTAGCTTACCGAAAGTCTGCCGAAGTTGCTGGGCTGGCTACCATGGCGTTAGCTATATCCGTAAGCATCTGTACAGGCTAACTATGGCTGATTGAGCTTTATTGTGTAACGTAACAACCCCCCATCTCGTAGGAGGCGAGAAGCTTACTATTTTTGTTCAATACAAT
>CM049392.1:2776486-2837625 GCA_026937815.1 Etheostoma perlongum | reverse complement strand
ATAGTATGTCATAAAAAGATAAAAAGTCATAGTATAGTATGTCATAAAAAGGATAAAAAGTCATAGTATAGTATGTCATAAAAGGATAAAAAGTCATAGTATAGTATGTCATAAAAGAGATAAAAAGTCATAGTATAGTATGTCATAAAAGAGATAAAAAGTCATAGTATAGTATGTCATAAAAAGAGATAAAAAGTCATAGTATAGTATGTCATAAAAAAGATAAAAAGTCATAGTATAGTATGTCATAAAAGAGATAAAAAGTCATAGTATAGTATGTCATAAAAAAAAAAGAATAAAAAGTCATAGTATAGTATGTCATAAAAGGATAAAAAAAGTCATAGTATAGTATGTCATGAAAAAGAGATAAAAAGTCATAGTATAGTATGTCATAAAAAGGATAAAAAGTCATAGTATAGTATGTCATAAAAAGAGATAAAAAGTCATAGTATAGTATGTCATTGTCATGGGGCTGGCCCATGCCTTCCTTTAAACCAGGGTAACATGTGGTAAAAGATAAAAAGCTAGCCTTAGTATGTGCAGTAAAAAGGGACTGTTAGTGGGAACATTATCATTGGCATGTGGGCTTGCATCAATGAATACATGGGTTGTCATTTTATTTAAGTACTAGGAATCATGGTTGGATAAAAGCAACAATACATAATTCATTTCAAGTTTTATTTTAAAAGGTTTCATTCACCTGTTCTTATTGCAAGTAGGGATCTGGGTCAAATTGGCAAACAAAGTGATAGAGTCTGGAGTAATTTATAAAAAGATCTGGAAAAAGCCCAAGTGTCAGCCAGTGCAGAGGGGTGTACAGAGTGTAAAAGTTCATTGGAGAATCAGCATGTAACATTTCAGATGTTAAGTCATATAGTGTGTATTCATGAAGCCATACAAAAAATTAAAAGTCATGGGGTTTGATTGATTTTCATTAAAAGTGGTTTGTCTTGTAGGAGTATGGGCTTCTGCTATAAAAAATAGTAGGCTCCTCTGGAGGTAACGTCTTTGGCAAAAAGTGCAGTTGTAGTCCCAAAAAGTCAGGGGCTGGTTTAGTTTTTTTTATTATTTTGTTTGATATTAGTTAAAAGGATGATAAAAAGTTAGTATTTAGTTTTCATGTTTTGTTTAAAAGTCTATTGTTTTTTTGACAACAAAGTCATAAAATAGTGCATTTCATAGTATAGTATGAAATAAAAAAACCAGGTGAAAAAGTCCCGAGTCCATTCCTCATTTTTCCACTATATGGGGCTAAAGTATAGTTGTCATGTGGTGTCAGAGTATTAAAAAAGAGAAAAAAGTCATAAAAGTATGTCATAAAAGAGATAAAAGTCATAGTATTGAGTATGTCATGGAAAAGAGGCCATAAAAAGTCATAGTATAGATGTCATCAAAAGAAAAAAAGTCATCTGTTGAATCTAAAATGTCTCCTTGGCCAAAAGTTTAGTATAGTATGTCATAAAAGAGATAAAAGTCATAGTAAAGTATGTCATAAAGAACAAAATAGTCATAGTATAGTATGTCATAAAAGTTGATAAAAAGTCATAGGGTATAACCCCATGTCATAAAAAGAGATAAAAAGTCATAAGATGGGGATGTCATAAACATTTCATCAAAAGTCATAGAGGTTGGCTATGTCATAAAAAGGATAAAAGTATGTCATAGTATCCCAGTATGTCATAAAAAGAATAAAAGTCATAGTATAGTATGTCATAAAAGAGATAAAAAGTCATATGTATAGTATGTCATAAAAAGAGATGAAAAGTCATAGTATAGTATGTCATGAAGATAAAAAAGTCATAGTATAGTATGTCAAAAAGACTCTTTTGCAAGTCATCCAGTATAGTATCCTCATAAAAAGGACATGAAAAGTCATAGTATAGTATGTCATCCAAAAAGAGATAAAAAGTCATAGTTAGATGTTCTGCAAAAATGGCTGCTAAAGTCATAGTATAGTATGTCATAAAAAGAGATAAAAGTCATAGTATAGTATGTCATAAAAAGGATAAAAAGGGGTAAGTAGGGGTTTTTTGAAGGGGGTGGTTCAAGTAGCATAAAAGAGTCAGGCCAGCTAAAAGGAAATAGTCATATAAAGGATCAAAACCATAATGGTGTTAAAAGCAGAAAAGTCATGTGTTACAGTTGTGATAAAAAGGCCAAAAGTCATAGTATTATGTCATTAAAAGAAAAAACTCAAACCTGTGTTATGTCATAAAACCTAAGGTTGCAAAAGTCATCTAGTATGTCATAAAAAGTTGAAGTCATAGAATGGTAGTATGTCATAAAAAGATAAAAAGTCAGGTTGTACCCAGTCTCTTGTCCAGGCCAAGTTTAAAAGTCTGTGGAATATAAAAAGGATACAGAACCAGTAGTTTGTGTTCATGGCCAAAGTTCTGAGGTGCCCAAGCAGAGTATATTTGGATGTCATAAAAACCTTACCTCATTAAAGTAGGGGTAACTTCTGAGTTGCCATATCCGGTGTTATTAGGAACAGATTTTCCCATTCTTTTTATAGATTTGATTCAAGAGGTAAAAGGGAAGTTGTGTGGGTTGTCACTAGGTCTAAGGCAAAGGAACTGTCACCTTTACCAGGGTTATAGTCCTAGGGTATGGTCATTCAAAAGTGCTACAAAGTCAGTTAGATGTCTCCCGTGCAAAAGCCATAGTGGATCAAGCCTATGTCATGTAGGGGGTTCAGTTTTAGAGGCAGATACTGCAGGGAAAAATGATAGATAAACAGCCACGTGCAGTCTGAGCACACTCCAGACCCAAGTTGACACATTTATAGGCATGCCATTTCATGAGGAGCAGATAGAACCAGTGTCAGGAATCAAAGGAGGACAGGTTGGAGGCACGCATAGTATAGGTATGGGCAGGGTTAAACAGTCAGCTGAACAGCCTGAGCAGGATGTTGAGGCTCCAGGGCTCGCTGAGAATGATGTTTCCTTTCCCTGTGACCTTGCAGTATTCACCAAAAGAAAAATGATCCCACACTAGCGGGGTGCTTTACAAATGCAGAGAAAGTCATGGTTCATTTGCTGAGCGTTTTGTGGTTGAACATGGTATGTTGTACAGGCAGTCAGAGTATGGGGAAACAGCTGGTTCTCCCTGAGGTATCGGGGCTGAGGTGCTCAGTATAGTATGTCATACTGTGCCGTGGGCTGGTCATTTGGGTTTCATGAAGACTTTCATGCGAATTAGTAAGAGGTTTTACTGGCCAGGGATGTATACCCAGGTTCAAAACTACTGTAAAACGTGCCCAGAGTGTCAGCTCACCGCTGGAAAACATACAGCTCCCCGCACCCCTCATTCCACTCCCTGTCATTTCCAAAGAGATAGGTGTAGATATTGTTGGTCAGTAGAAAGAAGTCAGTCGGGCAACAAGTTTATTTTAGTCATTTGTGATTACGCTACTAGATATCCTGAAGCCTACCCCCTTAAAGAAGTAACAGCTAAACAGGTAGCTACAGCGTTGCTTAAGTTTTCATAAAAAGGAAAAAAAGTCCCAGAGAAGTCCTTACTGATCAAGGTACAAATTTCATGAGCCGTATAAAAGTCTATCAGCTGTTAGGTATTAAGAGAGATGAGAACCACCCCTTACCACCCTCAGACTGATGGACTGGTTGAGCGATTCAATAAAACCTTGATTGGTATGCTTAAAAAGTTTGTGTCAGATACAGGAAAGGACTGGGACAAGTGGCTACCATTTTTGCTTTTTGCATAAAAGAGAAGTGCCCCAGAGTTCGACAGGATTTTCCCCTTTGAGCTCATCTATGGTCATCAGGTCAGGGGTCCTCTGGATGTTCATAAAAAGAAATGTGGGAGGAGTCAGGTCCACCAGAATCTATGAACATTGTTTCTTTTGTCTTGAAGATCGGAACAACTTATGAAAAACATCCATGGCTCGTGACAATCTCCTGACATCCCAGGCTAAACAGAAGCAGTGGTATGATCGGTCGGCCAGGAAAAGGAGTTTTGCTGTTGGTGATCAGGTATTGTTACTTTTTACCAACATCAGAAAAATAAATTGCTGGCGAAATGGCAAGGCCCTTATGAGGTAAAGCAGAAGATGGGTGAGGTGACTTACCAGATGTCATGCCGCAGCGGAAAAACAGCTTCAAACATTTCACATTAATATGCTGAAGAAAAAGGTCCCGTATCGGTTCCAGAAGGTACCTGCACCCCATTCTCTCTTTGTTCGAGCTGTGGAAGAAGAGGAGGATTTGGTGGAACAATATCTACCAGCTGAAGAGGAGGGGAATCAACTGGATCTCTGCCACCTGTCAGATGGGAGGATAAAAGAGCTCTTGGACATCTTGCCTCTCAACCTTTTTCTAAAACACACCTGGAAGGACGGGGGTGGTATGCCATCACATCGCTTTAAAGGATCCAACCCCTCTTCGCCAACCGGCGTACAGAGTTCGGAGCGTCTTTTGCCAGTGTTAAAGAGAGAGCTGGATATGATGAAAAGATGGGGGTGATAGAGCCTTCTGTCAGTGAATGGAGCAGTCAATAATTCTGGTGCCAAAGAAAGATTCAACGCTGAGATTCTGTTTGGACTTCAAAAAGTCAATGGGGTTAGTAGGTTGGACCTGTAATGCCCAGGGTTGATGATCTTATTGAGAGACTGGGCAGTGCTAACTTCATCAGTACACTGGACCTATGTAAGGGGTACTGGCAAATCCCACTCACCAAAGAAAGATAAGGAGGTGACAGCATTCAAAACCCCTTTTGGCCACTTCCAGTTTACGGTATTCCCTTTGTTCATGGGGCCCCTGCAACATTTCAGAAGCTGATGGACAGGTTGCTGGAGGGCACAGGCTCATGCTGCATGCCTACCTGGATGATGTGGTGGTCTATAGTTCCAGCTGGGAGGAACACCTGTGTCATCTGAAGGATGTGTTGGGAAGGATTGGTGATGCAGGCCTGACCATCCGTCATACAAATGTGCTCTTGCCAAGCAAAAAGAAACACTGTATCTGGGTTATGTGCTGGGCAAAAGCGTGATTAGACCTCAAGTTGGCAAAGTGGATGCTATCTTGTCCGCTGACAGACCTCAAACTAAGTCACATGTCAAGTCATTTCTGGGCTTGGTGGGTTGGTATAGGCGTTTTGTCCCTGGATTCTCTACCCTCTCTGTTCCTCTTACCAACCTGACGAGGGAAGAACAAGCCCAAAAGGTGCAATGGACAGGGGTAGTGTGAGGAAAAAGCATTCCAGGTTCTAAAGCATGTCTGTGTAAACCGGTATTGAAAAAGTCCTGATTTCAACAACCGTTCAAAAGTCTTCAGACAGATGCATCTGACCTTAAAAAGTTGGGGCCGCTTTGTCATAAAAGACCCGATAAAAGCCCGTGTTGTACATCAGCAGGAAACTCAACAGACATGAAAAAGGTACTCAGTTGTGGAGAAAAATGCCTTGCCATTAAGTGGGCGTTGGACTATAGTATTCCTGCTGGGACGGAAGTTTGTTCTGGAAACAGACCATAAAAAGTTGACCACAAGGCTCCAGAATATGAGGGACACCAAAAGGAGGATAAGTCGGTGGTTTCATAAATGCAGCCATATGATTTTGATGTTATGTCTAAAAAGAGAAAAACTGCACAGGATTACCTTTCTAGGATAAAAAGTCATAGTATAGGCGTCATAAAAGGGGGAAAAAGTCATGGGGCTGGCCCATGTCTTCCTTTAAAAGTCAGGGGTAACATGTGGTATTATGCTAAAAAGCTAGCCTTAGTATGTGCAGTAAAAGGACTGTTAGTGGGAACATTATCATTGGCATGTGGGCTTGCATCAAAAGAATACATGGGTTGTCATTTTATTTAAGTACTAGGAATCATGGTTGGATAAAAAAAAGCAACACATACATAATTCATTTCAAGTTTTATTTTAGTTTCATTCACCTGTTCTTATTGCAAGCAGGATCTGGGTCAAATTGGCAAACAGGAAGTGATAGAGTCTGGAGTAATTTATAAAAAGGAAGATCTGGAATGGCCCAAGTGTCAGCCAGTGCAGAGGGGTGTACAGAGTGTAAAGAGTTCAGTTGGAGAAGCTTAAAAAGCATGTAACATTTCATTTTTGATGTTATTGTTGATATAGTGTGTATTCATGAAGCCATACAGGTTGGGGAATGTTGAATTAACACCATGGGGTTTGATTGATTTTCAATTAACTGTGGTTTGTCTTGTAGGAGGGGCTTCTGCTATAAGGGGGAAGAGGCCGAGGCTCCTCTGGAGGAGAACGACTTTGGCAAGAGTGCAGTTGCTAAAATAGTCAGGGCTGGATTTAGTTTTTTTATTATTTTGTTTGATAAAGTTGGGGATGATAATTTCAATAGTTAGTATTTAGTTTTCATGTTTTGTTTATTTTTCTATTGTTTTTCAACAAGTCATACTGGCAATACTGCATTTCCTTGTATGTCTGAAAATAAATCAAGCATAGGTAAGAACTCCCGATGTCCATTCCTCCTTTTTCCATATGGGGCTAAACATTACAGTCATAAAAAGAGATAAAAAGTCATAGTATAGTATGTCATAAAAAGGGATAAAAAGTCATAGTATAGTTTGTCATAAAAAGGTTAAAAAGTCATAGTATAGTATGTCATAAAAAGTCATAGTATAGTATGTCATAAAAAGAGATAAAATGTCATAGTATAGTATGTCATAAAAAGGATAAAAAGTCATAGTATAGTATGACATAAAAAGAATAAAATGTCATAGTAAAGCATGTCATAAAAAGGATAAAAAGTCATAGTATAGTATGTCATAAAAAGGATAAAAAGTCATAGTATAGTATGTCATAAAAAGTCATAGTATAGTATGTCATAAAAAAGGATAAAAAGTCATAGTATAGCATGTCATAAAAAGAATAAAAGTCATAGTATAGTATGTCATAAGAAGAGATAAAAAGTTATAGTATAGTATGTCATAAGAAGAGATAAAAAGTTATAGTATAGTATGTCATAAAAAGATAAAAAGTCATAGTATAGTATTTCATAAAATAGATAAAAAGTCATAGTATAGTATGTCATAAAAGAAAAAAAAATCATAGTATTATATTTCATAAAAGGGATAAAAAGTCATAGTATAGTATGTCATAAAAGAGATAACAAGTCATAGTATAGTATGTCATAAAAAAAGTCATAGTATAGTATGTCATAAAAAGAGATAAAAGTCATAGTATAGTATGTCATAAAAAGAATAAAAAGTCATAGTATAGCATGTCATAAAAAGAAGAAAAAGTCATAGTATCATATTTCATAAAAGGATAAAAAGTCATAGTATAGTATGTCATAAAAAGAATAAAAAGTCATAGTATAGTATGTCATAAAAAGGATAAAAAGTCATAGTATAGTATGTCATAAAAGAATAAAAAGTCATAGTATAGTATGTCATAAAAGAGATAAAAAGTTATAATATAGTATGTCATAACAAGGATAAAAGTTATAGTATAGTATGTCATAACAAGGATAAAAAGTCATAGTATAGTATGTCATAAAAAGGATAAAAAGTCATATAGTATGTCATAAAAAGAATAAAAAGTCATAGTATAGTATGTCATAAAAAGGATAAAAAGTCATAGTATAGTATGTCATAAAAAGGATAAAAAGTCATAGTATAGTATGTCATAAAAAGAGATAAAAAGTCATAGTATAGTATGTCATGAAAAGGATAAAAGTCATAGTATAGTATGTCATAAAAAGATAAAAAGTCATAGTATAGTATGTCATAAAAAGAGATAAAAAGTCATAGTATAGTATGTCATAAAAAAGAGATAAAAAGTCATAGTATAGTATGTCATAAAAAGGGATAAAAAGTCATAGTATAGTATGTCATAAAAAGATAAAAAGTCAAAAAGTCATAGTATAGTATGTCATAAAAAGAGATAAAAAGTCATAGTATAGTATGTCATAAAAAGGATAAAAAGTCATAGTATAGTATGTCATAAAAAGAATAAAAGTCATAGTATAGTATGTCATAAAAAGGATAAAAAGTCATAGTATAGTATGTCATAAAAGAGATAAAAAGTCATAGTATAGTATGTCATAAAAAGGATAAAAAGTCATAGTATAGTATGTCATAAAAAGATAAAAGTCATAGTATAGTATGTCATAAAAAGAATAAAAAGTCATAGTATAGTATGTCATAAAAGGAAAAAAGTCATAGTATAGTATGTCATAAAAAGAGATAAAAAGTCATAGTATAGTATGTCATAAAAAGAGATAAAAAGTCATAGTATAGTATGTCATAAAAAGAGATAAAAAGTCATAGTATAGTATGTCATAAAAAGAGATAAAAAGTCATAGTATAGTATGTCATAAAAAGAGATAAAAAGTCATAGTATAGTATGTCATAAAAGAGATAAAAAGTCATAGTATAGTATGTCATAAAAAGGATAAAAAGTCATAGTATAGTATGTCATAAAAAGAGATAAAAGTCATAGTATAGTATGTCATAAAAAGATAAAAAGTCATAGTATAGTATGTCATAAAAAGAGATAAAAGTCATAGTATAGTATGTCATAAAAAGAGATAAAAAGTCATAGTATAGTATGTCATAAAAAGAGATAAAAAGTCATAGTATAGTATGTCATAAAAAGGATAAAAAGTCATAGTATAGTATGTCATAAAAGAGATAAAAAGTCATAGTATAGTATGTCATAAAAGAGATAAAAAAGTCATAGTATAGTATGTCATAAAAAGAGATAAAAAGTCATAGTATAGTATGTCATAAAAGGATAAAAAGTCATAGTATAGTATGTCATAAAAAGGATAAAAAGTCATAGTATAGTATGTCATAAAAGAATAAAAAGTCATAGTATAGTATGTCATAAAAAGAGATAAAAAGTCATAGTATAGTATGTCATAAAAGGATAAAAAGTCATAGTATAGTATGTCATAAAAGAGATAAAAAGTCATAGTATAGTATGTCATAAAAAGAGATAAAAAGTCATAGTATAGTATGTCATAAAAAGAGATAAAAGTCATAGTATAGTATGTCATAAAAGGATAAAAAGTCATAGTATAGTATGTCATAAAAAGAGATAAAAGTCATAGTATAGTATGTCATAAAAGAGATAAAAAGTCATAGTATAGTATGTCATAAAAGGATAAAAAAGTCATAGTATAGTATGTCATAAAAGAATAAAAAGTCATAGTATAGTATGTCATAAAAAGAGATAAAAAGTCATAGTATAGTATGTCATAAAAAGAATAAAAAGTCATAGTATAGTATGTCATAAAAAGAGATAAAAAGTCATAGTATAGTATGTCATAAAAAGATAAAAAGTCATAGTATAGTATGTCATAAAAAGGATAAAAAGTCATAGTATAGTATGTCATAAAAAGAGATAAAAGTCATAGTATAGTATGTCATAAAAAGGATAAAAAGTCATAGTATAGTATGTCATAAAAAGGATAAAAAGTCATAGTATAGTATGTCATAAAAAGAGATAAAAAGTCATAGTATAGTATGTCATAAAAAGAATAAAAAGTCATAGTATAGTATGTCATAAAAAGGATAAAAAGTCATAGTATAGTATGTCATAAAAAGAATAAAAAGTCATAGTATAGTATGTCATAAAAAGAATAAAAAGTCATAGTATAGTATGTCATAAAAAGATAAAAAGTCATAGTATAGTAGTAAAAGAGATAAAAAGTCATAGTATAGTATGTCATAAAAAGATAAAAAGTCATAGTATAGTATGTCATAAAAAGATAAAAAGTCATAGTATAGTATGTCATAAAAAGAGATAAAAAGTCATAGTATAGTATGTCATAAAAGAGATAAAAAGTCATAGTATAGTATGTCATAAAAAGGATAAAAAGTCATAGTATAGTATGTCATAAAAAGAGATAAAAAGTCATAGTATAGTATGTCATAAAAAGAGATAAAAAGTCATAGTATAGTATGTCATAAAAGAATAAAAAGTCATAGTATAGTATGTCATAAAAAGGATAAAAAGTCATAGTATAGTATGTCATAAAAAGAAAAAAAGTCATAGTATAGTATGTCATAAAAGGATAAAAAGTCATAGTATAGTATGTCATAAAAAGAGATAAAAAGTCATAGTATAGTATGTCATGTCAAAAAAGGATAAAAAGTCATAGTATAAAAAAAAGATATAGTATAGTATGTCATAAAAAGGATAAAAAGTCATAGTATAGTATGTCATAAAAAGAATAAAAAGTCATAGTATAGTATGTCATAAAAAGAATAAAAAGTCATAGTATAGTATGTCATAAAAAGAAGAAAAAAGTCATAGTATAGTATGTCATAAAAGGATAAAAAGTCATAGTATAGTATGTCATAAAAAGATAAAAAGTCATAATAGTATGTCATAAAAAGAAGAAAAAAAAACGATAAAAAGTCATAGTATAGTATGTCATAAAAAATAAAAAGTCATAGTATAGTATGTCATAAAAAGAATAAAAGATAAAAAGTCATAAATGTCATAAAAAGGATAAAAAGTCATATTATAATATGTCATAAAAAGAGATAAAAAGTCAGAGAAATGGTCATGTTATCATTATTATAGTACAGTAGGCTGTCAAAAAAGTGAATAAATAGTCATATTGTAGTATGTTAAGACAGTTGCAGGTTTGTGTTTAATTGGTGCTTTTTGTATCTCTAAACTTGAATGCCTCTCTAAATACTCAGGGCGTGACCAGATTCAGACCTTTACTTGAAAGGGCAGCCAGCAGATGAGGTGGCCGAGAGGTTAAGGCGATGGACTGCTAATCCATTGTGCTCTGCACGCTGGGGTTCGAATCCCATCCTCGTCGTGTGGGGTTAGATACTCTCCAACATTTAATAGTCAACAGTAGAAGTGACTGTGTTCACACTGTCTCTTTGGGAACAGCTTCTCTTTACTATAGTACGTTAAAGTCACTCAGAGTATAGTATCTAGTGGTAAAATGTCATAATAACTATGTTGAAAGAGTCATAATGTAGTATGTTGGAAAAAAGGTATAAAATAGTCATAATGTGGTATGTAAAAAGTTATGTTATAGTAATAGTATGTCATAAAAATCATAGTTTAGTATGTTGTAAAAAGAGACAAAAGTCATAGTATACTATGTCATAAAAGAGATGAAAAAGTTATCATATAATGTTGAAAAAGTGATAAAAGTCATAGTTATATTTCATGAAAAAAAAAGTCTTAATATTGTATTTTGATAAAAAGGATATAAAAGTCATAGTATAGTATGTCATAAAAAAAACTGATAATAAAAAGGTATATGTCATAAAAAATAAAAGTCCATGGTGTAGTATGTCATAAAAAAGATAAAAAGTCATAGTATATTATGTCATAAAAAGGATAAAAAAGTCATAGTATTGTATGTCAAAAAGAGATAAAAAGTCATAGTATAGTATGTCATAAAAGAGATAAAAAGTCATAGTATAGTATGTCATAAAAAGAGATAAAAAGTCATAGTATAGTATGTCATAAAAAGATAAAAAGTCATAGTATAGTATGTCATAAAAAAGATAAAAAGTCATAGTATAGTATGTCATAAAAAGAATAAAAAGTCATAGTATAGTATGTCATAAAAAGGATAAAAAGTCATAGTATAGTATGTCATAAAAAGAGATAAAAGTCATAGTATAGTATGTCATAAAAAGGATAAAAAGTCATAGTATAGTATGTCATGTCATAAAAGATAAAAAAGTCATAGTATAGTATGTCATAAAAAGGATAAAAGTCATATTATAGTATGTCATAAAAAGATAAAAAGTCATAGTATAGTCATGTCAAAAGATAAAAAGTCATAGTATAATGTCATAAAAAGAATAAAATTATAGTATAGTATGTCATAAAAAGGAATAAATAGTCATATTGTAGTATGTTAAGACAGTTGCAGGTTTATGTCATAAAAGGATAAAAAGTCATTTATGTCATAAAAGTATAAGTCAAAGTATAGTATGTCATAAAAGAATAAAAAGTCATAGTATAGTATGTCATAAAAAGGATAAAAAGTCATATAGTATAGTATGTCATAAAAGAGATTTTAAGTCATAGTATAGTATGTCATAAAAATTGAAAAAATTCATAAATATAGTATGTCATAAAAAAAGTCATTTAAGTATAAAAACAGTCAAAATGTATAGTTATATGTCATAAAAGGATAAAAAAGTCAAATAGTTGTCATAGTTTAGTATGTCATAAAAAGATAAAAAGTCATAGTATAGTATGTATATAAAAAGAGATAAAAGTCATAGTTATATAAAAAGTCATAAATAGTATGTCATAAAATGTAAAAAGTCATAGTATAGTATGTCATAAAAGATAAAAAGTCATAGTATAGTATGTCATAAAAGAGATATAAAGTCATAGTATAGATGTCTAAAAAGGATAAAAGTCATAGATTAGTATGTCATAAAGAGATAAAAAATTCATAGTATAGTATGTCATAAAAGAGATAAAAAAATCATAGTATAGTGTCATAAAAGGATAAAAAGTCATAGTATAGTATGTCATAAAAAGAATTTTCAAGTCATAGTATAGTATGTCATAAAAGAGATAAAAAGTCATAGTATAGTATGTCATAAAAAGAGATAAAAAGTCATAGTATAGTATGTCATAAAAAATTGAATGTCATAGTATAGTATTCATGGAAAAAATCAAAGTTATAGTATTCTTTTTCATAAAAAAAATAAAGTTGTTGTAAGATGTCAAAAAAGGATAAAAAGTCATAAAAATGTCATAAAAGCATAAAAAGTCATAATAGTATGTCATAAAAGGAAAAAAAATGTCATAGGATAAAATAGTATAGTTTGTCATAAAAAATAAAAGTCATAGTATAGTATGTCATAAAAGATAAAAAGTCATTATTGTATGTCATAAAAAAGTCATAAAAAGTCATAGTATAGTGTCATAAAAAGATAAAAAGTCATAGTATAGTATGTCATAAAAGATAAAAAAGTCATAGTATAGTATGTCATAAAAAGAATAAAAAGTCATAGTATAGTATGTCATAATAAAAAGTCATATAGTATAGTATGTCAAAAAGAGATAAAAAGTCATAGTATTATGTCATAAAAAGAGATGAAAGTCATAGTATAGTATGTCATAAAAAGGATAAAAAGTCATTAAATGTCATAAAAGATAAAAAGTCATAGTATAGTATGTCATAAAAAGAGATAAAAAGTCATAGTATAGTATGTCATAAAAGGATAAAAATATAACAAAGAAAACTCAAAAACAATGATAAAAAAAAAGTCATAGTATAGTATGTCATAAAAAGAGATAAAATCATAGTATAGTATGTCATAAAAGAGATAAAAAAATGTCATAGTATAGTATGTCATAAAAAGATAAAAAGTCATAGTATAGTATGTCATAAAAGAGATAAAAAGTCATAGTATAGTTTGTCATAAAAAGAGATAAAAAGTCATAGTATAGTATGTCATA
Source organism: Etheostoma perlongum (assembly GCA_026937815.1). Classification (NCBI taxonomy): domain Eukaryota; kingdom Metazoa; phylum Chordata; class Actinopteri; order Perciformes; family Percidae; genus Etheostoma; species Etheostoma perlongum. Next base: position 2,824,213 of record CM049392.1, on the reverse strand, counting down.
AAAAGATAAAAATCATATTATAGTATGTCATAAAAAAGATAAAAGTCATAGTATTATGTCATAAAAGAGATAAAAAGTCATAGTATAGTATGTCATAAAAAGGATAAAAAGTCCAAGTCATAGTATAGTCATAAAAAGGATCAAAAATAGATAAAAATCATAGTATAGTATGTCATAAAAGAGATAAAAGTCATAGTATAGTATGTCATAAAAGAAAAAAAAGAAAAAGTCATAGTATTTCATGTCATAAAAAGGATAAAAGTCATAGTATAAATTGTTTTCAAAAGAGATCATGGTTTTGCATATAGTATGTCATGTAAAAATTTGAGATAAAAAATAGTATTTTCATGTCATAAAAAGGATAAAAAGTCATAGTATAAACATTCAATGGCAAAGAATAAAATCATAGTATAATTAATTGTCTAAAAAATAAAAGTCATAGTATAGTATGTCATAAAAAGAGATAAAAAGTCATAGTATAGTATGTCAAAAAATTATAAAAAGTCATAGTATAGTATGTCATTAAAAGGATAAAAGTCATAGTCATAGTATGTCATAAAAAGATAAAAAAGTTATTATAGTATGTCATAAAAAAAGAATAAAAAGTCATAGTATAGTATGTCATAAAAAGATAAAAGTCATAGTATAGTATGTCATAAAAGATGTCATAAAAATTGTCATTGAGTGTCATTGTTTCATAAAAAGTAAAAGTCAGAATAGTATGTCATAAAAAGAGATAAAAAGTCATAGTATGTATGTCATAAAAGACATAAAAGTCATAGTATAGTATGTCATAAAAGGTAAAAATTCATAGTATGTCATAAAAAGTAAAATTCATAATAGCATGTCATAAAAGAGAAAAAGTCATAGTATAATGTCATAAAAAGGATAAAAAGTCATAGTATAGTATGTCATAAAAAGTTTTAAGTCGATAGTAAATCAAAAGACATAAAAGGTGTTACTAATATTCAAAGTATGTCATAAAAAGTATAAAAAGAACATATAGTTAGTTCAGTCAAAAAGAATAAAAGTCATAGTATAGTATGTCATAAAAAGAATAAAAAGTCATTTATAGTATGTCATAAAAAAAATAAAACCATAGTATAGTATGTCATATAAAAAGGACCAATGAGTCATACAAAAAATTTCAAAAAGGATAAAAGTCATAGTATAGTATGTCATTTAAAGAGATAAAAAGTCATAGTATAGTATGTCATAAAAAGGATAAAAAAGTCATTATAGTATAAGTTTCATTAAAAAGAGATCTAAAACATAGTATAGTCATTTCATAAAAAGGATAAAAAGTCATAGTATAGTATGTCATAAAAAATGTTAAAAAGTCATGTATAGTATAGTTATGTCATAAAAATTCAAGATTCACCATTGTATTCTGTGAAAAGTCATAGTATGTATGTCATAAAAGAGATAAAAAGTAAAAACCATAGCTTTAAATGTCAAATAAAAGATAAAAAGTCATAGTATTGTATGTCATTAAAGATAAAAGTCATAAAAAAGTCATAAAATTGATGATGAATATAGTATGTCATTCTGGGTTGAAAAGTCATAGTATAGCATGTCATAAAAGAATAAAATCATAGTATAGTATGTCATCAAATGAATAAAAAGTCATAAAAGATGATTTCAAAAAGCAACTGTATGTTACAAAAATCTAAAGTCATAGTATGGAATTTCATAAAAATGTGATAAAAATAGTATAGTATGTCTAAAAAGAATAAAAAGTCATAGTATAGTATGTCAAAAAGAATTAAAAGTCATAGTATAGTATGTCATAAAAAGATAAAAGTCATAGTATAGTATGTCATAAAAGATAAAAATCATTTTTAGTATAGTATGTCATAAAAAAAGAATAAAAAGTCATAGTATAGTATGTCATAAAAAGATAAAGTCATAGTATAGCTGGGCTCATAAAAGTAAAAGTCATGAATAGTAACATGAAAAGAACAAAATCATAGTATAGTTTGTGACATAAAAAGATAAAAGTCATAGTATAGTTGTCATAAAAGGATAAAAAGTCATAGTATAGTATGTCATAAAAAGGGATAAAAGTCATAGTATAGTATGTCATAAAAAACAGATTAAAAACAGTTATGGATAGGCTGTATGTCATAATAGTTTAAAAGTCATAGTATGTCTGTCTTGAAAAAGAGATAAAAGTCATAGTATAGTTCTGTCATAAAAGGATAAAAAGTCATAGTATAGTATGTCATAAAAAGGATAAAAAGTCATACTGCTTTGGTCATTGTGAAAAAAATATTCATATAAGGATATATGTCATAAAAGTGAAAAAGTCATAGTATAGTATGTCATAAAAGAGATAAAAAGTCATAGTATAGTATGTCATAAAAAGAGATAAAAAGTCATAGTATAGTATGTCATAAAAAGGATAAAAAAGTCATATGGTATAGTATGTCATAAAAAGAAAAAATGTCATAGTATAGTAAAAAAAAAGTCATAGTATTCTATGTCAAAAAAGAAGATAAAAAGTCATAGTATAGTATGTCATAAAAAGAGATAAAAAAGTCATAGTATAGTATGTCATAAAAAGGATAAAAAGTCATAGTATAGTATTAAAAAGAGATAAAAGTCATATATAACATTGCATCCGTCTGTCATTGTCAAAAAAAGGATAAAAGTCATAGTAAGTATGTCATAAAAAGAGATAAAAAAGTCATAGTATAGTATGTCATAAAAAGAGATAAAAAGTCATAGTATGTATGTCATAAAAGAATAAAAGTCATAGTATAGTATGTCAAAAAAGATAAAAACATAGTATAGTATGTCATAAATCTAAAAAGTCATAGTATAGTATGTCATAAAAGGATAAAAAGTCATAGTATAGTATGTCATAAAAAGATAAAAAGTCATAGTATAGTATGTCATAAAAAGATAAAAAGTCATAGTATAGTATGTCATAAAAATCTAAAAAGTCATAGTATAAATGTCATAAAAAGAGATAAAAAGTCATAGTATAGTATGTCATAAAAAGATAAAAAGTCATAGTATAGTATGTCATAAAAAAAAAAGTCATAGTATTTTCATTCATGGGAATAAAGTCATAGTATAGTGTCATAAAAGAATAAAAGTCAATGTTCATGTCATAAAAAATGATAAAAGGTAAAAAGTCATTAAACAAGTCTTAAAGTCATAAAAGTGGCAGTATGTCATAAAAAGGGATAAAATGTCATAGTATAGTATGTCATAAAAAGGATAAAAAGTCATAGTATAGTATGTCATAAAAGATAAAAAGTCATAGTATAGTATTTCATAAAAAATAAAAAGTCATAAATTATGTCAAAGGATTCAAAGGTCATTTATAAAACAGTCAAGCTGTATGTCAAAAAATAAATAACTCATATTTGTTGTATGTCATAAAAAGAATAAAAAGTCATAGTTTGTCTTGTTTAAATGTAAAAATGTTTGTCATAAATAGTAATGTCATAAAAGGATGACCAAAAGTTCAGACCTTTAGTTTGAAAAAGTAGCCAAAAGATCATAGTATGGCCGAGTCATAAAAGATGGAAAATCCATTGTGCTCTGCATGGGTTCGAATCCAAAGTCATCGAGTATTAGATACTCTCCAACATTTAATAGTCAACAGTAAAGTGACTGTGTTCACACTGCTCTCTTTGGGAACATGTTCACTATAGTAAGAATTAAAAGTCATAGTATAGTATCTAAAAAGTAAAATGTCATAATATACTATGTTGAAAGAGTCATAATGTAGTATGTTGGAAAAATTATAAAATAGTCATAATGTGGTATAGTAAAAATGTATGTTATAGTAATAATGTCGTAAAAATCATAGTTTAGTATGTTGTAAAAAGTGACAAAAGACATAGTATAGTATGTCATAAAAGATTCATGAAGTCATTATCATATATTATGTTGAAAACAGATAAAAGTCATAGTATATATTTCATGAAAAAAATCATTAATATTGCATTTTGACAAAAGGTGACATCAAAGTCATAGTATAGTAAAAAAAAAAAGTCATAAGTATTTAAAATCATAAAAAGAGATAAAAAGCCATGGTGTAGTATGTCAACAAAAAGTACAAAAAACACTATAGTATATTATTTCATAAAAAGTCATAGTATTGTATGTCATAAAAAAGAGATAAAAAGTCATAGTATAGTATGTCATAAAAAGGATAAAAAGTCATAGTAAAGTATGTCATAAAAAGGATAAAAAGTCATAGTATAGTATGTCATAAAAAGAATAAAAAGTCATAGTATAGTATGTCATTAAAAGAGATAAAAAGTCATAGTATAGTATGTCATAAAAGAGATAAAAAGTCATAGTATAGTATGTCATAAAAAGGATAAAAAGTCATAGTATAGTATGTCATAAAAAGAGATAAAAAGTCATAGTATAGTATGTCATAAAAGAGATAAAAAGTCATAGTATAGTATGTCATAAAAAGATAAAAAGTCATAGTATAGTATGTCATAAAAAGATAAAAAGAATAAAATGTCATAAAAAGAGATAAAAGTATTATAGTATGTCATAAAAAGATAAAAGTCATAGTATAGTATGTCATAAAAGAGATAAAAAGTCATAGTATAGTATGTCATAAAAAGAATAAAAAGTCATAGTATAATATTTCATAAAAATAGATAAAAAGTCATAGTATAGTATGTCATAAAAAGAATAAAAAGTCATAGTATTATATTTCATAAAAAGGATAAAAAGTCATAGTATAGTATGTCATAAAAAGAGATAAAAAGTCATAGTATAGTATGTCATAAAAAGAAAATAAAAAGTCATAGTATAGTATGTCATAAAAAGATAAAAAGTCATAGTATAGTATGTCATAAAAAGAGATAAAAAGTCATAGTATAGTATGTCATAAAAAGATAAAAAGTCATAGTATAGTATGTCATAAAAAGGATAAAAAGTCATAGTATAGTATGTCATAAAAAGAGATAAAAAGTCATAGTATAGTATGTCATAAAAAGAGATAAAAAGTCATAGTATAGTATGTCATAAAAAGAAAAAAAGTCATAGTATAGTATGTCATAAAAGATAAAAAGTCATAGTATAGTATGTCATAAAAAGAGATAAAAAGTCATAGTATAGTATGTCATAAAAGGATAAAAAGTCATAGTATAGTATGTCATAAAAAGAGATAAAAAGTCATAGTATAGGGGTATGTCATAAAAGGATAAAAAAGTCATAGTATAGTATGTCATAAAAGAGATAAAAAGTCATAGTATAGTATGTCATAAAAAGAATAAAAAGTCATAGTATAGTATGTCATAAAAAGGATAAAAAGTCATAGTATAGTATGTCATAAAAAGAATAAAAAGTCATAGTATAGTATGTCATAAAAAGAATAAAAGTCATAGTATAGTATGTCATAAAAAGAATAAAAGTCATAGTATAGTATGTCATAAAAGAATAAAAGTCATATTATAATATTTCATAAAAAGGATAAAAAGTCATAGTATGTCATAAAAAGAGATAAAAAGTCAGAGAAATGGTCATGTTATCATTATTATAGTACAGTAGGCTGAAAACGTGAATAAATAGTCATATTGTAGTATGTTAAGACAGTAAAAGGTTTGTGTTTAATTGGTGCTTTTTGCTTCTCTAAACTTGGAATGCCTCTCTAAAACAGTCGTGACCAGATTCAGACCTTTAAAAGAAAGGGTAGCCAGCAGATAGGTGGTATGGTTAAAAATGGACTGCTAATCCATTGTGCTATAGTATGTCCCATCCTCGTCGAGATGGGGTTAATACTCTCAACATTTAATAGTCAACAGTCATAAAAAGACTGTGTTCAAAGTCTAGTTGGGAACAGCTTCTCTTTACTATAAAAAGGATTAAAGACACTCAGAGTATATCTATGTCATAAAATGTCATAATAAATGTTGAAAGAGTCATAATGTAGTATGTTGGAAAAAGGTATAAAAAGTCATAATGTGGTATGTAAAAAGTTATGTTATAGTAATAGTATGTCATAAAAGGATAAAAAATCATAGTTAGTATGTTGTAAAAGTGACAAAAAAAGACATAGTATATGTCATAAAAAGAGTAAAAAGTCATATATATTATGTTAAAAAGAATAAAAAAAAGTCATAGTATAGTATGTCATAAAAAAGATAAAATATGTATATTATGTCAAAAAAAAAAAGGAAAAATCATATAGTATAGTATGTCATAAAAAGAGATAAAAAGTCATAGTATAGTATGTCATAAAAAGGATAAAAAGTCATAGTATAGTATGTCATAAAAGAGATAAAAAGTCATAGTATAGTATGTCATAAAAAATAAAAAAGTCATAGTATAGTATGTCATAAAAGAATAAAAAGTCATAGTATGTCATAAAAAAAGGATAAAAATAGTCATAGTATAGTATGTCATAAAAAGAGATAAAAAGTCATAGTATAGTATGTCATAAAAGAGATAAAAAGTCATAGTATAGTATGTCATAAAAAGAGATAAAAGTCATAGTATAGTATGTCATAAAAAGAGATAAAAGTCATAGTATAGTGTCATGTCATAAAAGATAAAAAAGTCATAGTATAGTATGTCATAAAAAGGATAAAAAGTCATAGTATAGTATGTCATAAAAGATAAAAGTCATAGTATAGTATGTCATAAAAAGATAAAAAAGTCATAGTATAGTATGTCATAAAAGAGATAAAAAGTCATAGTATAGTATGTCATAAAAGGATAAAAAGTCATAGTATATATGTCATAAAAAGGATAAAAAATATAGTATAGTATGTCATAAAAGGATAAAAAGTCATAGTATAGTATGTCATAAAAAGATAAAAAGTCATAGTATAGTATGTCATAAAAAGAGATAAAAAGTCATAGTATAGTATGTCATAAAAAGATAAAAAAGTCATAGTATAGTATGTCATAAAAAGTCAAAGTAAAATGTAGTATGTATAGTATGTCAAAAAGAGATAAAAATAGTCATATAGTATATAGTCATGTATAGTATGTCATAAAAAAGGATAAAAAGTCATAGTATAGTATGTCATAAAAAGGATAAAAAGTCATAGTATAGTATGTCATAAAAGAATAAAAAGTCATAGTATAGTATGTCATAAAAGAATAAAAAGTCATAGTATAGTATGTCATGGATAAAAAGTCATAGTATAGTATGTCATAAAAAGATAAAAAAAATAGTATAGTATGTCATAAAAAAAGATAAAAAGTCATAGTATAGTATGTCATAAAAAGAGATAAAAAGTCATAGTATAGTATGTCATAAAAAGAATAAAAAGTCATAGTATAGTATGTCATAAAAAGGATAAAAAGTCATAGTATAGTATGTCATAAAAGAGATAAAAAGTCATAGTATAGTATGTCATAAAAAGAGATAAAAAGTCATAGTATAGTATGTCATAAAAGGATAAAAAGTCATAGTATAGTATGTCATAAAAGAGATAAAAAGTCATAGTATAGTATGTCATAAAAAGATAAAAAGTCATAGTATAATATGTCATAAAAAGATAAAAAGTCATAGTATAGTATGTCATAAAAAGAATAAAAAGTCATAGTATAGTATGTCATAAAAAGGATAAAAAGTCATAGTATAGTATGTCATAAAAAAAGATAAAAAGTCATAGTATAGTATGTCATAAAAGAAGAAAAAGTCATAGTATAGTATGTCATAAAAGAGATAAAAAGTCATAGTATAGTATGTCATAAAAAGAGATAAAAAGTCATAGTATAGTATGTCATAAAAAGAATAAAAAGTCATAGTATAGTATGTCATAAAAAGATAAAAAGTCATAGTATAGTATGTCATAAAAAAGTAAAAGTATAGTATAGTATGTCATAAAAATGATAAAAAGTCATAGTATAGTATGTCATAAAAAGAATATAAAAGTCATAGTATAGTATGTCATAAAAAGGATAAAAAGTCATAGTATAGTATGTCATAAAAAGAGATAAAAGTCATAGTATAGTATGTCATAAAAAGGATAAAAAGTCATAGTATAGTATGTCATAAAAAGAGATAAAAAGTCATAGTATAGTATGTCATAAAAAGAGATAAAAAAGTCATAGTATAGTATGTCATAAAAGAGATAAAAAGTCATAGTATAGTCATGTCAAAAAAGATAAAAAGTCATAGTATAGTATGTCATAAAAAGAATAAAAAGTCATAGTATAATGTCATAAAAAGAGATAAAAAGTCATAGTATAGTATGTCATAAAAAGATAAAAAGTCATAGTATTATATTTCATAAAAAGGATAAAAAGTCATAGTATAGTATGTCATAAAAGAGATAAAAAGTCATAGTATAGTATGTCATAAAAAGAATAAAAGTCATATTATAATATTTCATAAAAAGGATAAAAAGTCATAGTATGTCATAAAAAGAGATAAAAAGTCAGAGAAATGGTCATGTTATCATTATTATAGTACAGTAGGCTGAAAAAGTGAATAAATAGTCATATTGTAGTATGTTAAGACAGTTGCAGGTTTGTGTTTAATTGGTGCTTTTTGCTTCTCTAAACTTGGAATGCCTCTCTAAATACTCAGGGCGTGACCAGATTCAGACCTTTACTTTGAAAGGGCAGCCAGCAGATGAGGTGGCCGAGAGGTTAAGGCGATGGACTGCTAATCCATTGTGCTCTGCACGCGTGGGTTCGAATCCCATCCTCGTCATAAAAGGGTTAGATACTCTCAACATTTAAAAGTCAACAGTAGAAGTGACTGTGTTCACACTGCTCTCTTTGGGAACAGCTTCTCTTTACTATATAAAAAGTCACTCAGAGTATAGTATCTAGTGGTAAAATGTCATAAAAAGAGTTGAAAGAGTCATAATGTAGTATGTTGGAAAAAGGTATAAAATAGTCATAATGTGGTATGTAAAAAAGTTATGTTATAGTAATAGTGTGTCGTAAAAATCATAGTTTAGTATGTTGTAAAAAGTGACAAAAAGACATAGTATATTATGTCATAAAAAGAGATAAAAAGTCATATATTATGTTGAAAAAGTGATAAAATAGTCATATATATATTTGTTGAAAAAAATAAAAATATATAGTATTTCATAAAAGTGATAAAAGTCATAGTATAGTATGTCAAAAAAAACTGATAAAAAGTCATTTAAAGTATGTCATAAAATGTAAAAAGTCATAGTATAGTATGTCATAAAAAGATAAAAAACATAAGTATATATTTCATAAAAAGGATAAAAAGTCATAGTATTGTATGTCATAAAAAGAGATAAAAAGTCATAGTATAGTATGTCATAAAAAGGATAAAAAGTCATAGTATAGTATGTCATAAAAAGGATAAAAAGTCATAGTATAGTATGTCATAAAAAGAGATAAAAAGTCATAGTATAGTATGTCATAAAAAGGATAAAAAGTCATAGTATAGTATGTCATAAAAAAATAAAAAGTCATAGTATAGTATGTCATAAAAAGATAAAAAGTCATAGTATAGTATGTCATAAAAAGAGATAAAAAGTCATAGTATAGTATGTCATAAAAGATAAAAAGTCATAGTATAGTATGTCATAAAAAGAGATAAAAAGTCATAGTATAGTATGTCATAAAAAGATAAAAAGTCATAGTATAGTATGTCATAAAAGGATAAAAAGTCATAGTATAGTATGTCATAAAAGGATAAAAAGTCATAGTATAGTATGTCATAAAAAGATAAAAAGTCATAGTATAGTATGTCATAAAAGAGATAAAAAGTCATAGTATAGTATGTCATAAAAAGAGATAAAAAGTCATAGTATAGTATGTCATAAAAGAATAAAAAGTCATAGTATAGTATGTCATAAAAAGAGATAAAAAGTCATAGTATAGTATGTCATAAAAGGATAAAAAGTCATAGTATAGTATGTCATAAAAAGAGATAAAAATCATAGTATAGTATGTCATAAAAGAGAAAAGTCATAGTAGTATGTCATAAAAAGAAAAAGTCATAGTATAGTATGTCATAAAAAGAGAAAAAAGTCATAGTATAGTATGTCATAAAAAGGATAAAAGTCATAGTATATTATGTCATAAAAAGAGATAAAAAGTCATAGTATAGTATGTCAAAAAAATATAAAAGTCATAGTATAAAATGTCATAAAAAGATAAAAAGTCATAGTATATGTCATGTCATAAAAGATAATATATATGTCATAAAAAAGATAAAAGTCATAGTATAGTATGTCATAAAAGAGATAAAAAGTCATAGTATAGTATGTCATAAAAAGGATAAAAAGTCATAGTATAGTATGTCATAAAAAGGATAAAAAGTCATAGTATAGTATGTCATAAAAAGACAAAAAGTCATAGTATAGTATGTCAAAAAAGATAAAAAGTGTTAGTATAGTATGTCATAAAAGAGATAAAAAGTCATAGTATAGTATGTCATAAAAAGGATAAAAAGTCATAGTATAGTATGTCATAAAAGGATAAAAAGTCATAGTATAGTATGTCATAAAAAGATAAAAAGTCATAGTATAGTATGTCATAAAAGATAAAAAGTCATAGTATAGTATGTCATAAAAAGAGATAAAAAGTCATAGTATAGTATGTCATAAAAGAGATAAAAAGTCATAGTATAGTATGTCATAAAAAGAGATAAAAGTCATAGTATAGTATGTCATAAAAAGGATAAAAAGTCATAGTATAGTATGTCAAAAAGATAAAAAAGTCATAGTATAGTATGTCATAAAAGGATAAAAAGTCATAGTATAGTATGTCATAAAAAGATAAAAAGTCATAGTATAGTATGTCATAAAAGAGATAAAAAGTCATAGTATAGTATGTCATAAAAGAATAAAAAGTCATAGTATAGTATGTCATAAAAAGGATAAAAAGTCATAGTATAGTATGTCATAAAAGAGATAAAAAGTCATAGTATAGTATGTCAAAAAAAAAAAGTCATAGTATAGTATGTCATAAAAAGAATAAAAGTCATAGTATAGTATGTCATAAAAAGGATAAAAAAGTCATAGTATAGTATGTCATAAAAAGATAAAAAGTCATAGTATAGTATGTCATAAAAAGAGATAAAAAGTCATAGTATAGTAATGTCATAAAAGGATAAAAAGTCATAGTATAGTATGTCATAAAAAGAGATAAAAAGTCATAGTATAGTATGTCATAAAAAAGGATAAAAAGTCATAGTATAGTATGTCATAAAAAAGATAAAAAGTCATAGTATAGTATGTCATAAAAAGGATAAAAGTCATAGTATAGTATGTCATAAAAGTCATAAAAAGTCATAGTATAGTATGTCATAAAAGGATAAAAAGTCATAGTATAGTATGTCATAAAAGAAGATAAAAGTCATAGTATAGTATGTCATAAAAAGAATAAAAAAGTCATAGTATAGTATGTCATGGAAAAAAGGATAAAAAGTCATAAATAGTATGTCATAAAAGGATAAAAAGTCATAGTATAGTATGTCATAAAAATCATAAAAAGTCATAGTATAGTATGTCATAAAAAGGATAAAAAGTCATAGTATAGTATGTCATAAAATAAAAGTCATAAAAGTTAAAAAAGTATATATGTCATAAAAGAATAAAAAGTCATAGTATAGTATGTCATAAAAAGGAAAAAAAGTCATAAATAGTATGTCATAAAAAGATAAATCATAGTATAGTATGTCATAAAAAGAGATAAAAAGTCATAGTATAGTATGTCATAAAAATGGTCATAGTATAAAAAAAAGTATAAAAAACATAGTATATTATGTCATAAAAAGGATAAAAAGTCATAGTATAGTATGTCATAAAAAGAGATAAAAAGTCATAGTATAGTATGTCATAAAAGGATAAAAAGTCATAGTATAGTATGTCATAAAAAGGATAAAAAGTCATAGTATAGTATGTCATAAAAAGGATAAAAAGTCATAGTATAGTATGTCATAAAAGGATAAAAAGTCATAGTATAGTATGTCATAAAAGGATAAAAAGTCATAGTATAGTATGTCATAAAAAGATAAAAAGTCATAGTATAGTATGTCATAAAAGAATAAAAAGTCATAGTATAGTATGTCATAAAAAGATAAAAAGTCATAGTATAGTATGTCATAAAAAGAATAAAAAGTCATAGTATAGTATGTCATAAAAAGGATAAAAAGTCATAGTATAGTATGTCATAAAAAGATAAAAAGTCATAGTATAGTATGTCATAAAAAGAATAAAAAAGTCATAGTATAGTATGTCATAAAAAGGATAAAAAGTCATAGTATAGTATGTCATAAAAAGATAAAAAGTCATAGTATAGTATGTCATAAAAAAAGAATAAAAAGTCATAGTATAGTATGTCATAAAAAGGATAAAAAGTCATAGTATGTCATAAAAAGAGATAAAAAGTCAGAGAAATGGTCATGTTATCATTATTATAGTACAGTAGGCTGAAAAAGTGAATAAATAGTCATATTGTAGTATGTTAAACAGTTGCAGGTTTGTGTTTAATTGGTGCTTTTTGCTTCTCAAACTTGAATGCCTGTCATAAAACTCAGGGCGTGACCAGATTCAGACCTTTACTTTGAAAGGGCAGCCAGCAGATGAGGTGGCCGAGAGGTTAAAAGGCGATGGACTGCTAAAAATTGTGCTAGCACGCGGGTTCGAATCCCATCCTAAAAAGGGGTTAGATAAAAATAGTCAACAGTAGAAGTGACTGTGTTCACACTGTCTCTTTGGGAACAGCTTTAACTATAGTATAGTTAAAACACTCAGAGTATAGTATCTAAAAGTGGTAAAAAGTCATAGTATAGTATGTTGAAAGAGATAAAAAGTAGTATGTTGGAAAAAAGGTATAAAATAGTCATAATGTGGTATGTAAAAAAGTTATGTTATAGTAATAGTATGTCGTAAAAAATCATAGTTTAGTATGTTGTAAAAAGTGACAAAAAGACATAGTATACTATGTCATAAAAGAGATAAAAAGTCATAGTATAGTATGTCATGAAAACAGTGATAAAAAGTCATATTATGTCATAAAAGTTAAAAAAATCATAGTATAGTATGTTTTGAAAAAGACATCAAAGTCATAGTATAGTATGTCAAAAAAGAGATAAAAATTTATAGTATAGTATGTCCAAAAAGAATGGTCATAGTATAGTATGTCAAAAAAGAAAAAAACATAGTATAGTATTTCATAAAAAGATAAAAAGTCATAGTATAGTATGTCATAAAAAGAGATAAAAGTCATAGTATAGTATGTCATAAAAAGGATAAAAAGTCATAGTATAGTATGTCATAAAAAGAGATAAAAAGTCATAGTATAGTATGTCATAAAAAGAGATAAAAAGTCATAGTATAGTATGTCATAAAAGAGATAAAAAGTCATAGTATAGTATGTCATAAAAAGATAAAAAAGTCATAGTATAGTATGTCATAAAGAGATAAAAAGTCATAGTATAGTATGTCATAAAAAGAGATAAAAAAGTCATAGTATAGTATGTCATAAAAGATAAAAGTCATAGTATAGTATGTCATAAAAAGGATAAAAAGTCATAGTATAGTATGTCATAAAAAGAATAAAAAGTCATAGTATAGTATGTCATAAAAAGATAAAAAGTCATAGTATAGTATGTCATAAAAGAGATAAAAAGTCATAGTATAGTATGTCATAAAAAGATAAAAAGTCATAGTATAGTATGTCATAAAAAGATAAAAAGTCATAGTATAGTATGTCATAAAAAGAGATAAAAAGTCATAGTATAGTATGTCATAAAAAGAATAAAAAGTCATAGTATAGTATGTCATAAAAAGAATAAAAGTCATAGTATAGTATGTCATAAAAAGAGATAAAAAAGTCATAGTATAGTATGTCATAAAAAAGATAAAAAGTCATAGTATAGTATGTCATAAAAGGATAAAAAGTCATAGTATAGTATGTCATAAAAAGAGATAAAAAGTCATAGTATAGTATGTCATAAAAAGGATAAAAGTCATAGTATAGTATGTCATAAAAAGAGATAAAAAGTCATAGTATAGTATGTCATAAAAAGAATAAAAAGTCATAGTATATGTCATGTAAAAGATAAAAAATCATAGTATAGTATGTCATAAAAGGATAAAAAGTCATAGTATAGTATGTCATAAAAGAGATAAAAAGTCATAGTATAGTATGTCATAAAAGAGATAAAAAGTCATAGTATAGTATGTCATAAAAAGAGATAAAAGTCATAGTATAGTATGTCATAAAAAGAGATAAAAAGTCATAGTATAGTATGTCATCATGAAAAGAGATAAAAAGTCATAGTATAGTATGTCATAAAAAGAGATAAAAAGTCATAGTATAGTATGTCATAAAAAGAATAAAAAGTCATAGTATAGTATGTCATAAAAGGATAAAAAGTCATAGTATAGTATGTCATAAAAGAGATAAAAAGTCATAGTATAGTATGTCATAAAAAGAGATAAAAAGTCATAGTATAGTATGTCATAAAAAGGATAAAAATAGTCATAAAAGTCATATATTGTCATAAAAAGGATAAAAAGTCATAGTATAGTATGTCATAAAAGAGATAAAAAGTCATAGTATAGTATGTCATAAAAAGTTAAAAGTCATAGTATAGTATGTCATGAAAAAAGTGAATAAAAAGTCATATTATAGTATGTTAATAAAAAGTAAAAGTTTGTAGTATAATTGTATTTCATAAAAAGAGATAAAAAATCATAGTATAGTATGTCATTCAAAAGAATAAAAAGTCATAGTATAGTATGTCATAAAAGGATTAAAAGTCATACTGTATATCCATTGTCATAAAAAGATAAAAAGTCATATCCTCGTATAGTATTAGATCATCCAAATTTAATAGTAAAAAAGTCATAGTATAGTATGTCATAAAAAGGAAAAAAGTTAGTATAGTATGTCATAAAAGGATAAAAAGTCATAGTATAAAATGTCATAAAAAGATAAAAAGTCATAGTATAGTATGTCATGGAAAAAGATAAAATAGTATAATGTATATGTAAAAAAGTAAAATGTTATAAAAGTATAGTATGTCATAAAAAAAAAGTCATAGTATAGTATGTCATAAAAAGAGATAAAAAGTCATAGTATAGTATGTCATAAAAGTCATAAAAAGTCATATATATATGTTGAAAAAGTGATAAATAGTATATCATAAAAGTTAAAAAAATAGTATATTGCATTTTGAAAAAAGTCATAAAATAGTATAGTACGTCAAAAAAAACTCATAAATTTATAGTATATGTCATAAAAAGGATAAAAAGTCATAGTATAGTATGTCAAAAAAGAGATAAAAAACATAATAATTTCATAAAAAGTATAAAGTATTGTATGTCAAAAAAGAGATAAAAAGTCATAGTATAGTATGTCATAAAAAGAGATAAAAAGTCATAGTATAGTATGTCATAAAAGGATAAAAAGTCATAGTATAGTATGTCATAAAAAGATAAAAAGTCATAGTATAGTATGTCATAAAAGAGATAAAAAGTCATAGTATAGTATGTCATAAAAAGGATAAAAAGTCATAGTATAGTATGTCATAAAAGAGATAAAAAGTCATAGTATAGTATGTCATAAAAGAGATAAAAAGTCATAGTATAGTATGTCATAAAAGGATAAAAAGTCATAGTATAGTATGTCATAAAAAGGATAAAAAGTCATAGTATAGTATGTCATAAAAAGATAAAAAGTCATAGTATAGTATGTCATAAAAGAGAAAAAAAGTCATAGTATAGTATGTCATAAAAGAGATAAAAAGTCATAGTATAGTATGTCATAAAAGGATAAAAAGTCATAGTATAGTATGTCATAAAAGTAAAAAGTCATAGTATAGTATGTCATAAAAAGAGATAAAAAGTCATAGTATAGTATGTCATAAAAAGGATAAAAAGTCATAGTATAGTATGTCATAAAAAGAGGATAAAAAGTCATAGTATAGTATGTCATAAAAAGGATAAAAAGTCATAGTATAGTATGTCATAAAAAGGATAAAAAGTCATAGTATAGTATGTCATAAAAAGAATAAAAAGTCATAGTATAGTATGTCATAAAAAGAGATAAAAAGTCATAGTATAGTATGTCATAAAAAGAATAAAAAGTCATAGTATATGTCATGTCATAAAAATAGTATAGATGTCATAAAAAGATAAAAGTCATAGTATAGTATGTCATAAAAGGATAAAAGTCATAGTATAGTATGTCATAAAAGAATAAAAAAGTCATAGTATAGTATGTCATAAAAAAAAAGTCATAGTATAATGTCATAAAAGAGATAAAAAGTCATAGTATAGTATGTCATAAAAAGAGATAAAAAGTCATAGTATAGTATGTCATAAAAAGGATAAAAAGTCATAGTATAGTATATCATAAAAAGGATAAAAATTCATAAAAAGGATAAAAAGTCATAGTATGTCATAAAAAGAGATAAAAAGTCAGAGAAATGGTCATGTTATCATTATTATAGTACAGTAGGCTGAAAAAGTGAATAAATAGTCATATTGTAGTATGTTAAGACAGTTGCAGGTTTGTGTTTAATTGGTGCTTTTTGCTTCTCTAAACTTGGAATGCCTCTCTAAATACTCAGGGCGTGACCAGATTCAGACCTTTACTTTGAAAGGGCAGCCAGCAGATGAGGTGGCCGAGAGGTTAAAAAAAATCGATGGACTGCTAATCCATTGTGCTCTGCACGTAAAAAGTTCATAGATCCCATCCTGTCATAAAGGGTTAGATACTCTCAACATTTAATAGTCAACAGTAGAAGTGACTGTGTTCACACTGCTCTCTTTTGGGAACAGCTTCTCTTTAAATAGTACGTTAAAGTCACTCAGAGTATAGTATCTAGTGGTAAAATGTCATAATACACTATGTTGAAAGAGTCATAATGTAGTATGTTGGAAAAAGGTATAAAATAGTCATAATGTGGTATGTAAAAAAGTTATGTTATAGTAATAGTATGTCGTAAAAAATCATAGTTTAGTATGTTGTAAAAAGTGACAAAAAGACATAGTATATTATGTCATAAAAGTCATGAAAAGTTATCATAATATATATATGTTGAAAACAGTGATAAAAATAGTCATATTATATTTGGTTGAAAAAAAAAGTCATAGTATATTTTCATAAAAGTGACAAAAGTCATAGTATAGTATGTCAAAAAAAAACTGATAAAAAGTCATTTAAAGTATGTATGTCCAATAAAAAGTCATGGTATAGTATGTCATAAAAAACAAAGTATATATTTCAAAAATAGTATTGTATGTCATAAAAGAGATAAAAAGTCATAGTATAGTATGTCATAAAAAGGATAAAAAGTCATAGTATAGTATGTCATAAAAAGGATAAAAAGTCATAGTATAGTATGTCATAAAAAGAATAAAAAGTCATAGTATAGTATGTCATAAAAGAGATAAAAGTCATAGTATAGTATGTCATAAAAAGGATAAAAAGTCATAGTATAGTATGTCATAAAAGAGATAAAAAGTCATAGTATAGTATGTCATAAAAGAGATAAAAAGTCATAGTATAGTATGTCATAAAAAGAGATAAAAGTCATAGTATAGTATGTCATAAAAAGATAAAAAAAATAGTATAGTATGTCATAAAAAGACAAAAAGTCATAGTATAGTATGTCATAAAAGAGATAAAAAGTCATAGTATAGTATGTCATAAAAAGATAAAAAGTCATAGTATAGTATGTCATAAAAAGAGATAAAAAGTCATAGTATAGTATGTCATAAAAAGGATAAAAAGTCATAGTATAGTATGTCATAAAAAGAGATAAAAAGTCATAGTATAGTATGTCATAAAAAGAATAAAAGTCATAATAGTATGTCAAAAAAAGATAAAAAGTCATAGTATAGTATGTCATAAAAAGAGATAAAAAAGTCATAGTATAGTATGTCATAAAAGAGATAAAAAGTCATAGTATAGTATGTCATAAAAAGAGATAAAAAGTCATAGTATAATATTTCATAAAAAGGATAAAAAGTCATAGTAATAAAAAGAGATAAAAAGTCAGAAGTTATCATTAAATCATAGTATAGTATGTCATAAAAAGAATAAAAGTCATATTATAGTATGTTAAGACAGTTGCAAGGTTTGTGTTTAATTGGTGTTTTTGCTTCTAGTATAATGCCTCTCTAAATACTCATAAAAGACCTTTACTTTGAAAGGGTAGCCAGCAGATGAGGTATGCATGTTAAAAGGATGGACTGCTAATCCATTGTATGTCTGCATTAAAAGGGGTTCGAATCCCATCCTATTAGATATCTCCATTTAAAACAGAGAAGTGAAAAGTGTTCACATGCTCTTTTGGATAGTATGTCATAAAAAGAGATAAAAGTCAAGTATAGTATCTAGTGGTAAAATGTCATAATACACTATGTTGAAAGAGTCATAATGTAGTATGTTGGAAAAAGGATAAAATAGTCATAATGTGGTATGTAAAAAAAAAGTTATAAAAAGTTATAGTAATATGTCATAAAAAGAGAAAAAATCATAGTTTAGTATGTTGTAAAAAGACAAAAAGTCATAGTATAGTATGTCATAAAAGTCATGAAAATCATATATAGTATGTCATAAAACAGTGATAAAAAGTCATATATATATATTTCATTGAAAAAAAATCATATATTGTATGTTGATAAAAAGTGACATCAAAGTCATAGTATAGTATGTCAAAAAAAGAGATAAAAGTATAGTAAAGTATGTCATAAAAGACAAAAAAGTCATGGTGTAGTATGTCAAAAAAGTATAAAAAGTCATAAGTATATTATTTCATAAATAGTCATAGTATTGTAAAAAAGAGATAAAAAGTCATAGTATAGTATGTCATAAAAAGGATAAAAAGTCATAGTATAGTATGTCATAAAAAGGATAAAAAGTCATAGTATAGTATGTCATAAAAAGATAAAAAGTCATAGTATAGTATGTCATAAAAAGGATAAAAATAGTATAGTATGTCATAAAAGAGAATAAAAAGTCATAGTATAGTATGTCATAAAAAGAGATAAAAAGTCATAGTATAGTATGTCATAAAAGGATAAAAAGTCATAAATAAAAAGATAAAAAGTCATAGTATAGTATGTCATAAAAAGAGATAAAAAGTCATAGTATAGTATGTCATAAAAAGGATAAAAAGTCATAGTATAGTATGTCATAAAAAGAAAAAAGTCATAGTATAGTATGTCATAAAAAGATAAAAAGTCATAGTATAGTATGTCATAAAAAATAAAAAGTCATAGTATAGTATGTCATAAAAAGAGATAAAAAGTCATAGTATAGTATGTCATAAAAAGAATAAAAAGTCATAGTATAGTATGTCATAAAAGAGATAAAAAGTCATAGTATAGTATGTCATAAAAAGAATAAAAAGTCATAGTATAGTATGTCATAAAAGGATAAAAAGTCATAGTATAGTATGTCATAAAAGAGATAAAAAGTCATAGTATAGTATGTCATAAAAAGGATAAAAAGTCATAGTATAGTATGTCATAAAAAGATAAAAAGTCATAGTATAGTATGTCATAAAAGAGATAAAAAGTCATAGTATAGTATGTCATAAAAAGATAAAAAGTCATAGTATATAGTATGTCATAAAAGATAAAAAGTCATAGTATAGTATGTCATAAAAAGAATAAAAAGTCATAGTATAGTATGTCATAAAAAGAATAAAAAGTCATAGTATAGTATGTCATAAAAAGGATAAAAAGTCATAGTATAGTATGTCATAAAAAGAGATAAAAAGTCATAGTATAGTATGTCATAAAAAGATAAAAAGTCATAGTATAGTATGTCATAAAAAGGATAAAAAGTCATAGTATAGTATGTCATAAAAAGGATAAAAAGTCATGTCATAAAAAAAGAGATAAAAAGTCATAGTATAGTATGTCATAAAAAGGATAAAAAGTCATAGTATAGTATGTCATAAAAAGATAAAAAGTCATAGTATAGTATGTCATAAAAAGAGATAAAAAGTCATAGTATAGTATGTCATAAAAAGATAAAAAGTCATAGTATAAGATTTCATAAAAAGAGATAAAAAGTCATAGTATAGTATGTCATAAAAA
The DNA here is from genome assembly GCA_026937815.1 of Etheostoma perlongum. Classification (NCBI taxonomy): domain Eukaryota; kingdom Metazoa; phylum Chordata; class Actinopteri; order Perciformes; family Percidae; genus Etheostoma; species Etheostoma perlongum. The sequence goes on along the minus strand of CM049392.1, from coordinate 2,804,213 downwards.
GAAGAAAAAGTCATAGTATAGTATGTCATAAAAAAGATAAAAAGTCATAGTATAGTATGTCATAAAAGGATAAAAAGTCATAGTATATATTATGTCATAAAAAGAGATAAAAAGTCATAGTATAGTATGTCATAAAAAGATAAAAAGTCATAGTATAGTATGTCATAAAAAGGATAAAAAGTCATAGTATAGTATGTCATAAAAAGGATAAAAAAGTCATAGTATAGTATGTCATAAAAGAATAAAAAAGTCATAGTATAGTATGTCATAAAAAGAGATAAAAAGTCATAGTATAGTATGTCATAAAAGAGATAAAAAGTCATAGTATAGTATGTCATAAAAAGATAAAAAGTCATAGTATAGTATGTCATAAAAAGATAAAAAAAGTCATAGTATAGTATGTCATAAAAAATAAAAAGTCATAGTATAGTATGTCATAAAAGGATATAAAATGTCATAAATAAGTATGTATAAAAAGAGATAAAAAGTCAGAGAAATGGTCATGTTATCATTATTATAAAAAGTACAGTAGGCTGAAAAAAGTGAATAAATAGTCATATTGTAGTATGTTAAGACAGTTGCAGGTTTGTGTTTAATTGGTGCTTTTTGTCTAAACTTGAATGCCTCTCTAAATACTCAGGGCGTGACCAGATTCAGACCTTTACTTTGAAAGGGCAGCCAGCAGATGAGGTGGCCGAAAAAGGCGATGGACTGCTAATCCATTGTGTCTGCAAAGATTCGAAAAGTCCCATCCTCGTCGATGGGTTTAGATACATCAAAAAATTTAAAAGTCAACAGTATAAGTGACTGTGTTCATACAAAGGATTTGGGAACAGCTTCATACTAGTATGTCATAAAAGACACTAAAATAGTATCTAGTGGTAAAATGTCATAATAACTATGTTGAAAAGTCATAATGTAGTATGTTGGAAAAAAGGTATAAAATAGTCATAATGTGTATGTAAAAAGTTATGTTATAGTAATAGTGTCATAATAAAAAATCATAGTTTAGTATGTTGTAAAAAGTGACAAAAAGTCATAGTATATTATGTCATAAAAAGAGATAAAAAGTCATGAAGAGTTATATATATGTCATAAAACAGAATAAAAAGTCATATTATATTTGTTGAAAAAAATCTATATGTCATAAAAAAAGTAAAAAAGTCATAGTATAGTATGTCAAAAAAGGATAAAAAGTTAAAGTATAGTATGTCATAAAAAGGATAAAAAGTCATAGTATAGTATGTCAAAAGTAAAAAAACACTAAGATAAAAAAGTCATAGTATAGTATGTCATAAAAAGAGATAAAAAGTCATAGTATAGTATGTCATAAAAAGGATAAAAAGTCATAGTATAGTATGTCATAAAAGGATAAAAAGTCATAGTATAGTATGTCATAAAAAGAATAAAAAGTCATAGTATAGTATGTCATAAAAGATAAAAAAGTCATAGTATAGTATGTCATAAAAAGATAAAAAGTCATAGTATAGTATGTCATAAAAAGAGATAAAAAGTCATAGTATAAAAAAAGAGATAAAAAGTCATAGTATAGTATGTCATAAAAGAGATAAAAAGTCATAGTATAGTATGTCATAAAAAGATAAAAAGTCATAGTATAGTATGTCATAAAAAGAGATAAAAAGTCATAGTATAGTATGTCATAAAAAGGATAAAAAGTCATAGTATAGTATGTCATAAAAGATAAAAGTCATAGTATAGTATGTCATAAAAAGAGATAAAAAGTCATAGTATAGTATGTCATAAAAAGAGATAAAAAGTCATAGTATAGTATGTCATAAAAAGATAAAAAGTCATAGTATAGTATGTCATAAAAAGGATAAAAAGTCATAGTATAGTATGTCATAAAAAGAGATAAAAAGTCATAGTATAGTATGTCATAAAAGAGATAAAAAGTCATAGTATAGTATGTCATAAAAAGAATAAAAAGTCATAGTATAGTATGTCATAAAAAGAGATAAAAAGTCATAGTATAGTATGTCATAAAAGAATAAAAAAAAGTCATAGTATAGTATGTCATAAAAAGGATAAAAAGTCATAGTATAGTATGTCATAAAAAGGATAAAAAGTCATAGTATAGTATGTCATAAAAAGAGAAAAAAAGTCATAGTATAGTATGTCATAAAAAGAGATAAAAGTCATATTATAGTATAGTATGTCATAAAAGAGATAAAAAGTCATAGTATAGTATGTCATAAAAAGAAGATAAAAAGTCATAGTATAGTATGTCATAAAAAGAATAAAAAGTCATAGTATAGTATGTCATAAAAAGGATAAAAAGTCATAGTATAGTATGTCATAAAAGAGATAAAAAGTCATAGTATAGTATGTCATAAAAAGAGATAAAAAGTCATAGTATAGTATGTCATAAAAAGGATAAAAAGTCATAGTATAGTATGTCATAAAAGAAAAAAGTCATAGTATAGTATGTCATAAAAAGATAAAAAATCATAGTATAGTATGTCATAAAAAGGATAAAAAGTCATAGTATAGTATGTCATAAAAAGATATAAAAAGTCATAGTATAGTATGTCATAAAAAGGATAAAAAGTCATAGTATAGTATGTCATAAAAAGGATAAAAAGTCATAGTATAGTATGTCATAAAAGAGATAAAAAGTCATAGTATAGTATGTCATAAAAGAGATAAAAAGTCATAGTATAGTATGTCATAAAAGAGATAAAAGTCATAGTATAGTATGTCATAAAAAGGATAAAAAGTCATAGTATAGTATGTCATAAAAGAGATAAAAAGTCATAGTATAGTATGTCATAAAAAGAGATAAAAAGTCATAGTATAGTATGTCATAAAAATAAAAAGTCATAGTATAGTATGTCATAAAAGAGATAAAAGTCATAGTATAGTATGTCATGAAAAGATAAAAATATATAGTATGTCATAAAAGAGATAAAAAGTCATAGTATAGTATGTCATAAAAGAGATAAAAAGTCATAGTATAGTATGTCATAAAAAGAATAAAAAGTCATAGTATAGTATGTCATAAAAAGAGATAAAAAGTCATAGTATAGTATGTCATAAAAAGAGATAAAAAGTCATAGTATAGTATGTCATAAAAAGGATAAAAGTCATAGTATAGTATGTCATAAAAAGAGATAAAAAGTCATAGTATAGTATGTCATAAAAAGAGATAAAAAGTCATAGTATAGTATGTCATAAAAGGATAAAAAGTCATAGTATAGTATGTCATAAAAGATAAAAGTCATAGTATAGTATGTCATAAAAGGATAAAAAGTCATAGTATAGTATGTCATAAAAAGATAAAAAGTCATAGTATAGTATGTCATAAAAAAAGGATAAAAAGTCATAGTATAGTATGTCATAAAAAGATAAAAAGTCATAGTATAGTATGTCATAAAAGGATAAAAAGTCATAGTATAGTATGTCATAAAAAGAATAAAAAGTCATAGTATAGTATGTCATAAAAGAAAAAAGTCATAGTATAGTATGTCATAAAAGGATAAAAAGTCATAGTATAGTATGTCATAAAAGGATAAAAAGTCATAGTATAGTATGTCATAAAAGAGATAAAAAGTCATAGTATAGTATGTCATAAAAAAGAGATAAAAAGTCATAGTATAGTATGTCATAAAAAGAGATAAAAAGTCATAGTATAGTATGTCATAAAAAGGATAAAAAGTCATAGTATAGTATGTCATAAAAAGAGATAAAAAGTCATAGTATAGTATGTCATAAAAAGAATAAAAGTCATAGTATAATATTTCATAAAAAGAGATAAAAAGTCATAGTATAGTATGTCATAAAAAGATAAAAAGTCATAGTATAGTATGTCATAAAAAGAAAAAAAAGTCATAGTATAGTATGTCATAAAAAGGATAAAAAGTCATAGTATAGTATGTCATAAAAGAGATAAAAAGTCATAGTATAGTATGTCATAAAAAGAATAAAAAGTCATAGTATAGTATGTCATAAAAAGGATAAAAAGTCATAGTATAGTATGTCATAAAAGAATAAAAAGTCATAGTATAGTATGTCATAAAAGAGATAAAAAGTCATAGTATAGTATGTCATAAAAGATAAAAAGTCATAGTATAGTATGTCATAAAAGGATAAAAAGTCATAGTATAGTATGTCATAAAAGAATAAAAAGTCATAGTATAGTATGTCATAAAAAGGATAAAAAGTCATAGTATAGTATGTCATAAAAAGAATAAAAAGTCATAGTATAGTATGTCATAAAAAGAGATAAAAAGTCATAGTATAGTATGTCATAAAAGGATAAAAAGTCATAGTATAGTATGTCATAAAAAGGATAAAAAGTCATAGTATAGTATGTCATAAAAAGAGATAAAAAGTCATAGTATAGTATGTCATAAAAAGGATAAAAAAGTCATAGTATAGTATGTCATAAAAAGAGATAAAAAGTCATAGTATAGTATGTCATAAAAAGATATAAAAGTCATAGTATAGTATTCATAAAAAGGATAAAAAGTCATAGTATAGTATGTCATAAAAAGATAAAAGTCATAGTATAGTATGTCATAAAGAGATAAAAAGTCATAGTATAGTATGTCATAAAAAGGATAAAAGTCATAGTATAGTATGTCATAAAAGGATAAAAAGTCATAGTATAGTATGTCATAAAAAGAATAAAAAGTCATAGTATAGTATGTCATAAAAATACAAAAAGTCATAGTATAGTATGTCATAAAAAGGATAAAAAGTCATAGTATAATGTCATAAAAAGAGATAAAAAGTCAGTATAGTATGTCATAAAAGAGATAAAAAGTCATAGTATAGTATGTCATAAAAAGAATAAAAAGTCATAGTATAGTATGTCATAAAAAGATAAAAAGTCATAGTATAGTATGTCATAAAAAGAGATAAAAAGTCATAGTATAGTATGTCATAAAAAGATAAAAAGTCATAGTATAGTATGTCATAAAAAGGATAAAAAGTCATAGTATAGTATGTCATAAAAGGATAAAAGTCATAGTATAGTATGTCATAAAAAGAGATAAAAAGTCATAGTATAGTATGTCATAAAAAGATTTATAAAAAGTCATAGTAGTATGTCATAAAAGAGATAAAAAGTCATAGTATAGTATGTCATAAAAAGATAAAAAGTCATAGTATAGTATGTCATAAAAAGAGATAAAAGTCATAGTATAGTATGTCATAAAAAGAGATAAAAAGTCATAGTATAGTATGTCATAAAAAGATAAAAAGTCATAGTATAGTATGTCATAAAAAAGAGATAAAAAGTCATAGTATAGTATGTCATAAAAAGGATAAAAAGTCATAGTATAGTATGTCATAAAAGGATAAAAAGTCATAGTATAGTATGTCATAAAAGAGATAAAAAGTCATAGTATAGTATGTCATAAAAAGATAAAAAGTCATAGTATAGTATGTCATAAAAGGATAAAAAATCATAGTATAGTATGTCATAAAAAGAGATAAAAAGTCATAGTATAGTATGTCATAAAAGAGATAAAAAAGTCATAGTATAGTATGTCATAAAAAGAGATAAAAAAGTCATAGTATAGTATGTCATAAAAAGATAAAAAGTCATAGTATAGTATGTCATAAAAAGGATAAAAAGTCATAGTATAGTATGTCATAAAAGAGATAAAAAAGTCATAGTATAGTATGTCATAAAAGAGATAAAAAGTCATAGTATAGTATGTCATAAAAGAGATAAAAAGTCATAGTATAGTATGTCATAAAAAGAGATAAAAAGTCATAGTATAGTATGTCATAAAAAGAATAAAAAGTCATAGTATAGTATGTCATAAAAGAGATAAAAAGTCATAGTATAGTATGTCATAAAAAGAATAAAAAGTCATAGTATAGTATGTCATAAAAAGAGATAAAAAGTCATAGTATAGTATGTCATAAAAAGAAGAAAAAAGTCATAGTATAGTATGTCATAAAAAGAAAAAAGTCATAGTATAGTATGTCATAAAAAGGATAAAAAAGTCATAGTATAGTATGTCATAAAAAGGATAAAAAGTCATAGTATAGTATGTCATAAAAAGATAAAAAGTCATAGTATAGTATGTCATAAAAGGATAAAAAGTCATAGTATAGTATGTCATAAAAGGATAAAAGTCATAGTATAGTATGTCATAAAAAGTCATAAAAAGTCATAATAATATGTCATAAAAGATAAAAAGTCATAGTATAGTATGTCATAAAAGGATAAAAAGTCATAGTATAGTATGTCATAAAAGATAAAAAGTCATAGTATAGTATGTCATAAAAAGGATAAAAAGTCATAGTATAGTATGTCATAAAAAGAGATAAAAAGTCATAGTATAGTATGTCATAAAAAGAGATAAAAAGTCATAGTATAGTATGTCATAAAAAGGATAAAAAGTCATAGTATGTATGTCATGAAAAGGATAAAAAGTCATAGTATAGTATGTCATAAAAGATAAAAAGTCATAGTATAGTATGTCATAAAAGGATAAAAGTCATAGTATAGTATGTCATAAAAAGATATAAAGTCATAGTATAGTATGTCATAAAAGAGATAAAAAGTCATAGTATAGTATGTCATAAAAAGAGATAAAATCATAGTATAGTATGTCAAAAAAGAATAAAAAACATAGTATAGTATGTCATAAAAGGATAAAAAGTCATAGTATAGTATGTCATAAAAAGAGATAAAAGTCATAGTATAGTATGTCATAAAAAGATAAAAAGTCATAGTATAGTATGTCATAAAAGAAAAAAAGTCATAGTATAGTATGTCAAAAAAGAGATAAAAGTCATAGTATAGTATGTCATAAAAGGATAAAAAGTCATAGTAGTATAGTATGTCATAAAAGAATAAAAAGTCATAAGTAGTATAGTATGTCATAAAAGAATAAAAAGTCATAGTATAGTATGTCATAAAAAGGATAAAAAGTCATAGTATAGTATGTCATAAAAAGATAAAAGTCATATAGTATAGTATGTCATAAAGATAAAAGTCATAGTATAGTATGTCATAAAGATAAAAAGTCATAGTATAGTATGTCATAAAAGAAAAAAGTCATAGTATAGTATGTCATAAAAAGAGATAAAAAGTCATAGTATAGTATGTCATAAAAAGGATAAAAAGTCATAGTATAAGTATGTCATAAAAAGGATAAAAAGTCATAGTATAGTATGTCATAAAAAGGATAAAAAGTCATAGTATAGTATGTCATAAAAAGAGATAAAAAGTCATAGTATAGTATGTCATAAAAAGATAAAAAGTCATAGTATAATGTCATAAAAAGGATAAAAAGTCATAGTATAGTATGTCATAAAAAGGATAAAAAGTCATAGTATAGTATGTCATAAAAGAGATAAAAAGTCATAGTATAGTATGTCATAAAAAGAGATAAAAAGTCATAGTATAGTATGTCATAAAAAGAGATAAAAAGTCATAGTATAGTATGTCATAAAAAGAGAAAAAAGTCATAGTATAGTATGTCATAAAAAGGATAAAAAGTCATAGTATAGTATGTCATAAAAAGAGATAAAAAGTCATAGTATAGTATGTCATAAAAAAGAGATAAAAGTCATAGTATAGTATGTCATAAAAAGGATAAAAAGTCATAGTATAGTATGTCATAAAAAGGATAAAAGTCATAGTATAGTATGTCATAAAAAGAGATAAAAAGTCATAGTATAGTATGTCATAAAAAAGGATAAAAAGTCATAGTATAGTATGTCATAAAAAAGATAAAAAGTCATAGTATAGTATGTCATAAAAAGGATAAAAAAGTCATAGTATAGTATGTCATAAAAGAATAAAAGTCATAGTATAGTATGTCATAAAAAGAGATAAAAAGTCATAGTATAGTATGTCATAAAAGAGATAAAAAGTCATAGTATAGTATGTCATAAAAAGAGGATAAAAAGTCATAGTATAGTATGTCATAAAAAGAGATAAAAAGTCATAGTATAGTATGTCATAAAAAGAGATAAAAAGTCATAGTATAGTATGTCATAAAAAGAGATAAAAAGTCATAGTATAGTATGTCATAAAAAGATAAAAAGTCATAGTATAGTATGTCATAAAAAGGATAAAAAAAGTCATAGTATAGTATGTCATAAAAAGGATAAAAAGTCATAGTATAGTATGTCATAAAAAGAGATAAAAAAGTCATAGTATAGTATGTCATAAAAAGAGAAAAAAGTCATAGTATAGTATGTCATAAAAAGAGATAAAAAGTCATAGTATAGTATGTCATAAAAGAGATAAAAAGTCATAGTATAGTATGTCATAAAAAGAGATAAAAAGTCATAGTATAGTATGTCATAAAAAGGATAAAAAGTCATAGTATAGTATGTCATAAAAAGAGATAAAAAGTCATAGTATAGTATGTCATAAAAAGGATAAAAAGTCATAGTATAGTATGTCATAAAAGGATAAAAAGTCATAGTATAGTATGTCATAAAAGAGATAAAAGTCATAGTATAGTATGTCATAAAAGGGATAAAAAGTCATAGTATAGTATGTCATAAAAGGATAAAAAGTCATAAAGTATGTCAAAAAAGATAAAAGTCATAGTATAGTATGTCATAAAAAGAGATAAAAAAGTCATAGTATAGTATGTCATAAAAGGATAAAAAGTCATAGTATAGTATGTCATAAAAAGAATAAAAAGTCATAGTATAGTATGTCATAAAAGATAAAAAGTCATAGTAAAATGTCATAAAAAGGATAAAAAGTCATAGTATGTCATGTCATAAAAGAGATAAAAAGTCATAGTATAGTATGTCATAAAAGAGATAAAAGTCATAGTATAGTATGTCATAAAAGAGATAAAAAGTCATAGTATAGTATGTCATAAAAAGAATAAAAGTCATAGTATAGTATGTCATAAAAAGATAAAAAGTCATAGTATAGTATGTCATAAAAAGAGATAAAAAGTCATAGTATAGTATGTCATAAAAAAGGATAAAAAGTCATAGTATAGTATGTCATAAAAAGATAAAAAGTCATAGTATAGTATGTCATCAAAAGATAAAAAGTCATAGTATAGTATGTCATAAAAAAGGATAAAAAGTCATAGTATAGTATGTCATAAAAAAAGAGATAAAAAGTCATAGTATAGTATGTCATAAAAAGGATAAAAAGTCATAGTATAGTATGTCATAAAAAGATAAAAAGTCATAGTATAGTATGTCATAAAAGAGATAAAAAGTCATAGTATAGTATGTCATAAAAAGAATAAAAGTCATAGTATAGTATGTCATAAAAGAGATAAAAGTCATAGTATAGTATGTCATAAAAAGAGATAAAAAGTCATAGTATAGTATGTCATAAAAGAGAAAAAAAAGTCATAGTATAATAAAAGAATAAAAAGTCATAGTATAGTATGTCATAAAAAAGAGATAAAAAGTCATAGTATAGTATGTCATAAAAGGATAAAAAATAGTATAGTATGTCATAAAAAGGATAAAAGTCATAGTATAGTATGTCATAAAAGAGATAAAAAGTCATAGTATAGTATGTCATAAAAAGGATAAAAAGTCAAGTATAGTATAAAAAGTAAAAAAGTATAGTATGTCATAAAAAGGATAAAAGTCATAGTATAGTATGTCATAAAAAGAATAAAAAGTCATAGTATAGTATGTCATAAAAAGGATAAAAAGTCATAGTATAGTATGTCATAAAAAGATAAAAAAGTCATAGTATAGTATGTCATAAAAAGAATAAAAAGTCATAGTATAGTATGTCATAAAAAGGATAAAAAGTCATAGTATAGTATGTCATAAAAAAGATAAAAAGTCATAGTATAGTATGTCATAAAAAGAGATAAAAAGTCATAGTATAGTATGTCATAAAAAGATAAAAGTCATAGTATATAGTATGTCAAAAAAAGGATAAAAAGTCATAGTATAGTATGTCATAAAAAGATAAAAAGTCATAGTATAGTATGTCATAAAAAGATAAAAAGTCATAGTATAGTATGTCATAAAAAGAATAAAAAGTCATAGTATAGTATGTCATAAAAAGGATAAAAAGTCATAGTATAGTATGTCATAAAAAGGATAAAAAGTCATAGTATAGTATGTCATAAAAAGAATAAAAAGTCATAGTATAGTATGTCATAAAAAGATTAAAAAGTCATAGTATAGTATGTCATAAAAAGATAAAAAGTCATAGTATAGTATGTCATAAAAAGAATAAAAGTCATAGTATATAGTATGTCATAAAAAGGATAAAAAGTCATAGTATAGTATGTCATAAAAGATAAAAAGTCATAGTATAGTATGTCATAAAAAGAGATAAAAAGTCATAGTATAGTATGTCATAAAAAGGATAAAAAGTCATAGTATAGTATGTCATAAAAAGAGATAAAAAGTCATAGTATAGTATGTCATAAAAAGAGATAAAAAGTCATAGTATAGTATGTCATAAAAAGATAAAAAGTCATAGTATAGTATGTCATAAAAAGATAAAAAGTCATAGTATAGTATGTCATAAAAAGGATAAAAAGTCATAGTATAGTATGTCATAAAAAGAATAAAAAGTCATAGTATAGTATGTCATAAAAGAGATAAAAAGTCATAGTATAGTATGTCATAAAAAGAATAAAAAGTCATAGTATAGTATGTCATAAAAGAAAAAAAGTCATAGTATAGTATGTCATAAAAGGATAAAAAGTCATAGTATAGTATGTCATAAAAGGAATAAAAAGTAGTATAGTATGTCATAAAAAGATAAAAAGTCATAGTATAGTATGTCATAAAAAGAATAAAAAAAGTCATAGTATAGTATGTCATAAAAGAAGAAAAAAGTCATAGTATAGTATGTCATAAAAAGAGATAAAAAGTCATAGTATAGTATGTCAAAAAAGAGATAAAAAGTCATAGTATAGTATGTCATAAAAAGGATAAAAGTCATAGTATAATATGTCATAAAAGATAAAAAGTCATAGTATATAGTATGTCATAAAAGAGATAAAAAGTCATAGTATAGTATGTCATAAAAAGATAAAAAGTCATAGTATAGTATGTCATAAAAAGGATAAAAAGTCATAGTATAGTATATGTCATAAAAAGAAAAAAGTCATAGTATAGTATGTCATAAAAGGATAAAAGTCATAGTATAGTATGTCATAAAAGGATAAAAAGTCATAGTATAGTATGTCATAAAAAGGATAAAAAGTCATAGTATAGTATGTCATAAAAGAGATAAAAAGTCATAGTATAGTATGTCATAAAAAGAGATAAAAAGTCATAGTATAGTATGTCATAAAAAGGATAAAAAAAGTCATAGTATAGTATGTCATAAAAAGAATAAAAAGTCATAGTATAGTATGTCATAAAAAGATAAAAAGTCATAGTATAGTATGTCATAAAAAGAGATAAAAAGTCATAGTATAGTATGTCATAAAAAGAATAAAAAGTCATAGTATAGTATGTCATAAAAAGATAAAAAGTCATAGTATAGTATGTCATAAAAAGGATAAAAAGTCATAGTATAGTATGTCATAAAAAGAGATAAAAAAGTCATAGTATAGTATGTCATAAAAAGGATGAAAAGTCATAAAGTATGTCATAAAAAATAAAAAGTCATAGTATAGTATGTCATAAAAAGAGATAAAAAGTCATAGTATAGTATGTCATAAAAAAGGATGAAAAAAGTCATAGTATAGTATGTCATAAAAGAGATAAAAAGTCATAGTATAGTATGTCATAAAAAGAGATAAAAAGTCATAGTATAGTATGTCATAAAAAATAAAAAGTCATAGTATAGTATGTCATAAAAAAAGATAAAAAGTCATAGTATAGTATGTCATAAAAGAGATAAAAAGTCATAGTATAGTATGTCATAAAAAGAGATAAAAAGTCATAGTATAGTATGTCATAAAAAGATAAAAAGTCATAGTATAGTATGTCATAAAAAGAGATAAAAAGTCATAGTATAGTATGTCATAAAAAGAGATAAAAAGTCATAGTATAGTATGTCATAAAAAGAGATAAAAAAAGTCATAGTATAGTATGTCATAAAAAGAGATAAAAAGTCATAGTATAGTATGTCATAAAAGAGATAAAAGTCATAGTATAGTATGTCATGTCATAAAAGAGATAAAAAGTCATAGTATAGTATGTCATAAAAGAGATAAAAAGTCATAGTATAGTATGTCATAAAAAGAATAAAAAGTCATAGTATAGTATGTCATAAAAAGAGATAAAAAATTCATAGTATAGTATGTCATAAAAAGGATAAAAAGTCATAGTATAGTATGTCATAAAAGAGATAAAAAGTCATAGTATAGTATGTCATAAAAGAGATAAAAAGTCATAGTATAGTATGTCATAAAAGAGATAAAAAAGTCATAGTAAATGTCATAAAAATAAAAAGGATAAAAGTCATAGTATAGTATGTCATAAAAAGAGATAAAAAGTCATAGTATAGTATGTCATAAAAAGAGATAAAAGTCATAGTATAGTATGTCATAAAAGAAGAAAAAAGTCATAGTATCATATTTCATAAAAAGGATAAAAAGTCATAGTATAGTATGTCATAAAAAGGATATAAAAGTCATAGTATAGTATGTCATAAAAAGAGATAAAAAGTCATAGTATAGTATGTCATAAAAGATAAAAAGTCATAGTATAGTATGTCATAAAAAGGATAAAAGTCATAGTATAGTATGTCATAAAAAGAGATAAAAGTCATAGTATAGTATGTCATAAAAGAGATAAAAAGTCATAGTATAGTATGTCATAAAAAGAATAAAAAGTCATAGTATAGTATGTCATAAAAAGATAAAAAGTCATAGTATAGTATGTCATAAAAAGGATAAAAGTCATAGTATAGTATGTCATAAAAAGGATAAAAGTATGTCATAAAAATAAAAAGTCATAGTATAGTATGTCATAAAAAGGATAAAAAGTCATAGTATAGTATGTCATAAAAAGGATAAAAAGTCATAGTATAGTATGTCATAAAAAGAATAAAAGTCATAGTATAGTATGTCATAAAAGAGATAAAAAGTCATAGTATAGTATGTCATAAAAGGATAAAAAGTCATAGTATAGTATGTCATAAAAAGAGATAAAAAGTCATAGTATAGTATGTCATAAAAAGGATAAAAAGTCATAGTATAGTATGTCATAAAAGGATAAAAAAGTCATAGTATAGTATGTCATAAAAGAGATAAAAAGTCATAGTATAGTATGTCATAAAAAGAGATAAAAAGTCATAGTATAGTATGTCATAAAAAGGATAAAAAGTCATAGTATAGTATGTCATAAAAAGAGATAAAAAGTCATAGTATAGTATGTCATAAAAAGAGATAAAAAGTCATAGTATAGTATGTCATAAAAAGAAGAAAAAAAGTCATAGTATAGTATGTCATAAAAAGGATAAAAAGTCATAGTATAGTATGTCATAAAAGAGATAAAAAGTCATAGTATAGTATGTCATAAAAAGAAGAAAAAGTCATAGTATAGTATGTCATAAAAAGGATAAAAAGTCATAGTATAGTATGTCATAAAAGGATAAAAAGTCATAGTATAGTATGTCATAAAAGGATAAAAAGTCATAGTATAGTATGTCATAAAAAGAGATAAAAAGTCATAGTATAGTATGTCATAAAAGAGATAAAAAGTCATAGTATAGTATGTCATAAAAAGAGATAAAAAGTCATAGTATAGTATGTCATAAAAAGATAAAAAGTCATAGTATAGTATGTCATAAAAAAAAAGATAAAAAGTCATAGTATAGTATGTCATAAAAAGAGATAAAAGTCATAGTATAGTATGTCATAAAAAAGGATAAAAAGTCATAGTATAGTATGTCATAAAAAGAAGATAAAAAGTCATAGTATAATATTTCATAAAAAGAGATAAAAAGTCATAGTATAGTATGTCATAAAAAGAGATAAAAAGTCATAGTATAGTATGTCATAAAAAGAGATAAAAAGTCATAGTATAGTATGTCATAAAAAGAGATAAAAAGTCATAGTATAGTATGTCATAAAAGAGATAAAAAGTCAAGTCCATATGTCATAAAAAGGAAAAAAAGTCAAGTATAAATGTCAGGAAAAAGTCATAAAATAGTATGTCATAAAAAAGATAAAAGTCATAGTATATTGTAGTATGTCATAAAAAGGATAAAAAGTCATAGTATAGTATGTCATAAAAAGAGATAAAAAGTCATAGTATAGTATGTCATAAAAAGAGATAAAAAGTCATAGTATAGTATGTCATAAAAGAGATAAAAAGTCATAGTATAGTATGTCATAAAAGAATAAAAAGTCATAGTATAGTATGTCATAAAAGAGATAAAAAGTCATAGTATAGTATGTCATAAAAAGAGATAAAAAGTCATAGTATAGTATGTCATAAAAAGAGATAAAAAGTCATAGTATAGTATGTCATGAAAAGAAGAAAAAGTCATAGTATAGTATGTCATAAAAGGATAAAAAAATCATAGTATAGTATGTCATAAAAGGATAAAAAGTCATAGTATAGTATGTCATAAAAAGAGATAAAAAGTCATAGTATAGTATGTCATAAAAAGAATAAAAAGTCATAGTATAGTATGTCATAAAAGGATAAAAAAGTCATAGTATAGTATGTCATAAAAGGATAAAAAGTCATAGTATAGTATGTCATAAAAAGAGATAAAAAGTCATAGTATAGTATGTCATAAAAGGAGATAAAAAGTCATAGTATAGTATGTCATAAAAGAGATAAAAGTCATAGTATAGTATGTCATAAAAAGAGATAAAAAAGTCATAGTATAGTATGTCATAAAAAGGATAAAAAGTCATAGTATAGTATGTCATAAAAAGATAAAAAGTCATAGTATAGTATGTCATAAAAAGAATAAAAAGTCATAGTATAGTATGTCATAAAAAGAGATAAAAGTCATAGTATAGTATGTCATAAAAAGGATAAAAAGTCATAGTATAGTATGTCATAAAAAGAGATAAAAAGTCATAGTATAGTATGTCATAAAAGGATAAAAAGTCATAGTATAGTATGTCATAAAAAGAGATAAAAAGTCATAGTATAGTATGTCATAAAAAGGATAAAAAAGTCATAGTATAGTATGTCATAAAAAGATAAAAAGTCATAGTATAGTATGTCATAAAAGAGATAAAAAGTCATAGTATAGTATGTCATAAAAGAGATAAAAAGTCATAGTATAGTATGTCATAAAAAGAGATAAAAGTCATAGTATAGTATGTCATAAAAAGAGATAAAAAGTCATAGTATAGTATGTCATAAAAAGATAAAAAGTCATAGTATAGTATGTCATAAAAAGGATAAAAAGTCATAGTATAGTATGTCATAAAAAGAGATAAAAAGTCATAGTATAGTATGTCATAAAAGAGATAAAAAGTCATAGTATAGTATGTCATAAAAGGAAAAAAAAGTCATAGTATAGTATGTCATAAAAAGAGATAAAAAGTCATAGTATAGTATGTCATAAAAGGATAAAAGTCATAGTATAGTATGTCATAAAAAGAATAAAAAGTCATAGTATAGTATGTCATAAAAAGAGATAAAAAGTCATAGTATAGTATGTCATAAAAAGAGATAAAAAGTCATAGTATAGTATGTCATAAAAGAGATAAAAAGTCATAGTATAGTATGTCATAAAAGGATAAAAAGTCATAGTATAGTATGTCATAAAAGAGATAAAAAGTCATAGTATAGTATGTCATAAAAAGGATAAAAAGTCATAGTATAGTATGTCATAAAAAGAGATAAAAAGTCATAGTATAGTATGTCATAAAAAGAGATAAAAAGTCATAGTATAGTATGTCATAAAAAGATAAAAAGTCATAGTATAGTATGTCATAAAAAGATAAAAAGTCATAGTATAGTATGTCATAAAAGAGATAAAAGTCATAGTATAGTATGTCATAAAAGAGATAAAAAGTCATAGTATAGTATGTCATAAAAAAGGATAAAAAGTCATAGTATAGTATGTCATAAAAAGAGATAAAAAGTCATAGTATAGTATGTCATAAAAAGGATAAAAAGTCATAGTATAGTATGTCATAAAAAGAATAAAAAGTCATAGTATAGTATGTCATAAAAGAGAAAAAAGTCATAGTATAGTATGTCATAAAAAAGGATAAAAAAGTCATAGTATAGTATGTCATAAAAAGATAAAAAGTCATAGTATAGTATGTCATAAAAAATGTTAAAAGTCATAGTATAGTATGTCATAAAAAGGATAAAAAGTCATAGTATAGTATGTCATAAAAAGAGATAAAAAGTCATAGTATAGTATGTCATAAAAAGAGATAAAAAGTCATAGTATAGTATGTCATAAAAGAGATAAAAATCATAGTATAGTATGTCAAAAAAGATAAAAAGTCATAGTATAGTATGTCATAAAAAGAATAAAAAGTCATAGTATAGTATGTCATAAAAGAGATAAAAAGTCATAGTATAGTATGTCATAAAAGGATAAAAAGTCATAGTATATAGTATGTCATAAAAGAGATAAAAAGTCATAGTATAGTATGTCATAAAAAAGAGAAAAAGTCATAGTATAGTATGTCATAAAAAGGATAAAAAGTCATAGTATAGTATGTCATAAAAAATAAAAAGTCATATATTATATGTCAAAAAGGATAAAAAGTCATAGTATAGTATGTCATAAAAAGAGATAAAAAGTCATAGTATAGTATGTCATAAAAAGGATAAAAAGTCATAGTATAGTATGTCATAAAAGATAAAAAGTCATAGTATAGTATGTCATAAAAAGAGATAAAAAGTCATAGTATAGTATGTCATAAAAAAGGATAAAAAGTCATAGTATAGTATGTCATAAAAAGGATAAAAGTCATAGTATAGTATGTCATAAAAGAGATAAAAAGTCATAGTATAGTATGTCATAAAAAGAGATAAAAGTCATAGTATAATGTCATAAAAAGATAAAAAGTCATAGTATAGTATGTCATAAAAAGGAAAAAGTCATAGTATAGTATGTCATAAAAAGATAAAAGTATAGTATAGTATGTCATAAAAAGATTAAAAAGTCATAGTATAGTATGTCATAAAAGAGATAAAAAGTCATAGTATAGTATGTCATAAAAGAGATAAAAGTCATAGTATAGTATGTCATAAAAGGATAAAAGTCAAATAGTCATAAAAAGTAAAAAGTATGTCATAAAAAGAGATAAAAAGTCATAGTATAGTATGTCATAAAAAAATAAAAAGTCATAGTATAGTATGTCATAAAAAGGATAAAAAGTCATAGTATAGTATGTCATAAAAAGAATAAAAAGTCAGTATAGTATGTCATAAAAGATAAAAAGTCATAGTATAGTATGTCATAAAAGAGATAAAAAGTCATAGTATAGTATGTCATAAAAGAATAAAAGTCATAGTATAGTATGTCATAAAAGGATAAAAAGTCATAGTATAAAAGTCATAAAAAAGATAAAAAGTCATAGTATAGTATGTCATAAAAGAGATAAAAGTCATAGTATAGTATGTCATAAAAGGATAAAAAGTCATAGTATAGTATGTCATAAAGGATAAAAAGTCATAGTATAGTATTCAAAAAGAGATAAAAAGTCATAGTATAGTATGTCATAAAAGAAAAAAGTCAGTATAGCTGTCAAAAAGGAAAAAAGTCATAGTATAGTATGTCATAAAAAAGAGATAAAAAGTTAGTATAGTATGTCATAAAAAGAGATAAAAAAGTCATAGTATAGTATGTCATAAAAAGATAAAAAGTCATAGTATAGTATGTCATAAAAGAATAAAAAGTCATAAATCATGTATGTCATAAAAGGATAAAAAGTCATAGTATAAATGTCATAAAAAGGTAGATAAAAAGTCATGGTATAGTATGTCATAAA
Source organism: Etheostoma perlongum (assembly GCA_026937815.1). Classification (NCBI taxonomy): domain Eukaryota; kingdom Metazoa; phylum Chordata; class Actinopteri; order Perciformes; family Percidae; genus Etheostoma; species Etheostoma perlongum. Next base: position 2,786,382 of record CM049392.1, on the reverse strand, counting down.
AAATAAAAAGTCATAGTATGTATGTATGTCATAAAAAAGATAAAAAATATTATAGTATGTCATAAAAAAGTCATAGATAAAAACAGTGAAAAAGAAAAAAGTCATAGTATAGTATAAAGGATAAAAAGTCAAAAAAAAAAAAAAGTGTCATGATAGTATTTCATAAAAAGTAAAAAAGTCATAGTATAGTATGTCATAAAAAGAGATAAAAAGTCATAGTATAGTATGTCATAAAAAAGGATAAAAAGTCATAGTAAAGTATGTCATAAAAAGAGATAAAAAGTCATAGTATAGTATGTCATAAAGGATAAAAAAAAAAATTTCAAAAATATAAAAAGTCATAGTATAGTATGTCATAAAAAGAGATAAAAAAGTCATAGTATAGTATGTCATAAAAGAGATAAAAAGTCATAGTATAGTATGTCATAAAAAGGATAAAAAGTCATAGTATAGTATGTCATAAAAGAGATAAAAAGTCATAGTATAGTATGTCATAAAAAGAGATAAAAAGTCATAGTATAGTATGTCATAAAAAGGATAAAAAGTCATAGTATAGTATGTCATAAAAAGAGATAAAAAGTCATAGTATAGTATGTCATAAAAAGAGATAAAAAGTCATAGTATAGTATGTCATAAAAATAAAAAGTCATAGTATAGTATGTCATAAAAAGATAAAAAGTCATAGTATAGTATGTCATAAAAAAGATAAAAAGTCATAGTATAGTATGTCATAAAAAGAGATAAAAAGTCATAGTATAGTATGTCATAAAAAGAGATAAAAAGTCATAGTATAGTATGTCATAAAAGGATAAAAAGTCATAGTATAGTATGTCATAAAAGAGATAAAAAGTCATAGTATAGTATGTCATAAAAAGGATAAAAAGTCATAGTATAGTATGTCATAAAAAGAGATAAAAAGTCATAGTATAGTATGTCATAAAAAGGATAAAAAGTCATAGTATATATAAAAATCATAGTATGTCATAAAAAGGATAAAAAGTCATAGTATAGTATGTCATAAAAAGACAAAAAGTCATAGTATAGTATGTCATAAAAGAGATAAAAAGTGTTAGTATAGTATGTCATAAAAGAGATAAAAAGTCATAGTATGTATGCATAAAAAGGATAAAAGGATAAAGTCATAGTATAGTATGTCATAAAAAGAATAAAAAGTCATAGTATAGTATGTCATAAAAAGGATAAAAAGTCATAGTATAGTATGTCATAAAAAGAATAAAAGTCATAGTATAGTATGTCATAAAAAGAATAAAAGTCATAGTAGAGTATGTCATAAAAAGGATAAAAAGTCATAGTATAGTATGTCATGAAAAGAATAAAAGTCATAGTAGAGTATGTCATAAAAAGGATAAAAAGTCATAGTAAAGTATGTCATAAAAAGGATAAAAGTCATATTATAAAATTTCATAAAAAGAGATAAAAAGTCATAGTATAGTATGTCATAAAAATACAAAAAGTCATAGTATAGTATGTCATAAAATAGATAAAAAGTCATAGTATAGTATGTCATAAAATAGATAAAAAGTCATAGTATAGTATGTCATAAAAAGATAAAAAGTCATAGTATAGTATGTCAAAAAAAGAGATAAAAAGTCATAGTATAGTAAGTCATAAAAAGGATAAAAAGTCATAGTATAGTATGTCATAAAAAGACAAAAAGTCATAGTATAGTATGTCATGAAAAGAATAAAAGTCATAGTAGAGTATGTCATAAAAAGGATAAAAAGTCATAGTATAGTATGTCATAAAAGAATAAAAAGTCATAGTATAGTATGTCATAAAAAGGATAAAAAGTCATAGTATAGCATGTCATAAAAACGATAAAAAGTCATAGTATAGTATGTCATAAAAAGGATAAAAAGTCATAGTATAGCATGTCATAAAAGGATAAAAAGTCATAGTATAGTATGTCATAAAAAGAGATAAAAAGTCATAGTATAGTATGTCATAAAAACAGATAAAAAGTCATAGTATAGAATGTCATGAAAAGAATAAAAGTCATAGTATAGTATGTCATAAAAAAAGATAAAAAGTCATAGTATAGTATGTCATAAAAGAGATAAAAGTCATAGTATAGTATGTCATGAAAAGAATAAAAAGTCATAGTATAGTATGTCATAAAAAGGATAAAAAGTCATAGTATAGTATGTCATAAAAAGGATAAAAGTCATATTATAATATTTCATAAAAAGAGATAAAAAGTCAGAGAAATGGTCATGTTATCATTATTATAGTACAGTAGGCTGAAAAAGTGAATAAATAGTCATATTGTAGTATGTTAAGGCAGTTGCAGGTTTGTGTTTAATTGGTGCTTTTTGCTTCTCTAAACTTGGAATGCCTCTCTAAATACTCAGGGCGTGACCAGATTCAGACCTTTACTTTGAAAGGGCAGCCAGCAGACGAGGTGGCCGAGAGGTTAAGGCGATGGACTGCTAATCCATTGTGCTCTGCACGCGTGGGTTCGAATCCCATCCTCGTCGTAGTGGTGTTAGATACTCTCCAACATTTAATTGTCAACAGTAGAAGTGACTGTGTTCACACTGTTCTCTTTAGGAACAGCTTCTCTTTACTATGTAAGTTAAAGACACTCAGAGTATAGTATCTAGTGGTAAAATGTCATAATACACTATGTTGAAAGAGTCATAAAGTAGTATGTTGGAAAAAGGTATAAAATAGTCATAATGTGGTATGTAAAAAAGTTATGTTATAGTAATAGTATGTCGTAAAAACTCATAGTTTAGTATGTTGTAAAAAGTGACAAAAAGACACTGGGTGTTTCCCAATGTCAAGGAAGGATCCTCCAAAGCCAGAAAATGAGGATAACGCCATCAACGTCCGCCGTATAGTTGTCAAAAAAAATGTCAAGAATCCTCCGAAGAGTCCTTCATTCAAAAGAGAAATGCATCATAGTATAGTATGTCATAAAAAGATCACCCAAAATCCTATAGCGCTAGTATGTCATTAAAAAGGATAAAAAACCTAGTATAGTTCGAGCGGCATCGCTGACTATGAAATAATAATTTAAAAAGATCTTTAAGTCATACATTTGTTATTGTATTGATAAAAATGTAAAAGTTAACGCTTTAATGCTTGTAAAATTGCTATAATAATTATAGATACACCCCGATGTCATAAAACTGAGATGTCATTTAACATATCGGCTGTTAGCTAGCTAGGTTGCTGTCTTTGTAAAATGTACATGTTATCTATTTCATAAAAGAGATAAAAGTCATACGCATAGAGATTCATAAAAGGATGTGTTTATCACTGGTTAGTATCTGTAGAAAGGTAACATAAGTCACCGTGTTAGTATCACTAAGCAACGATTCAAAAGTCATGTATAGTATTTCATGTAATAACGTCATAAAATTCATAAAAATCATCTTAGTATGTCTTTAAAAAGGGATAAAAAGGCGGTCATAGTATAGTATGGCATAAAAAAGACCAAAAGCATAGACAGATGTCAAAAAAGATGTTGAATCATAGTATTTGTTATATTAAAGAAAACAATAAATGCTTTAAATAAACTGGTTTGACTATGTCATTAAGTTCTTGGGCGTGTGTATATAATATAAACTGTTTTTTTCATTAAATTGTGACATGGACCTGGTATTATCCAGATGCTATGTTGTAAAACATAAACATATATCTTTACTATAACATTTATTCAAACATTACTATATACTGTCATAAAATATTCAAATGAAGGGCATAGACACAGCTGTCGATAAGGTGTAAAAGTCATAGAAGCAGACATAAAAAGGATAAAAGTCATTAGGTTAGTATCCAACCTCATAAAAAGTTAAAAAGTATATTTAAGAATGTCATAAAAAAGTCCATAAAAAGTTTTCATAGTATGAGTATGTCATAAAACTTGACCATTTAACACATAACAAAGTTAGCGGTGTTTAATGGTGTTATGAGTCATATGGTGTTAGTATGTCATAAAAAGTTTAAAAAAGTCATAGTATAGTATGTCATAAAAAAGAGATGCTGAGTCATAGTTTAGTATGTCATGTAAAAGGATATGTAAACTACGTCATAGTATAGTATTTCATAAATGTATAAAAGTTATAAAAACAGATAGCATCTGAATATAATTGTTTGAAGTTTCCTGTCCAGGTCACAATTTGATGGAAAAATAGACATTGAAAACCAGTTTATATTATATACACACATAAGAACTTAATGACAAAAGTCATAGTTTATTTGTCAAGCATTTAAGAGATGTTAGAATGCAATCTTTAATATAGCAAATAATGTATTCAACATCTCTCTTTGGCCTCTGTCTCCCTTGCTGGTCTTTGGCTTTGATAAAAAGCCTAGTATTTCATTAAAAGACAGATTAACAAAGATGTTACGTATATGAAAAAGACAAAAGAGATAAAATGGGAAACTATATATGTGTCAGCCTTCGATGAAAAGTCATAGTGAAGTTAACACGGTGCAGTGTTACCCCCATCTATAGATACAACCAGTGATAAAACACCAACTTTCTAAAAGTCATAACAGTAGTATAAAAACTGGCATATGAAAAGAGATGAACATGCCAATCGTTACATAAAAGAGATAAAGACAGTCAACCTAGTATAGTCATAACAGCTTAAAGTTAAATTACAGGGTATTATAAACGTTAGTTCGGGCGATCTACCTAATTATTATAGCAATTTGTACAAAATTAAAGCGTTAAGTATTACATTGATGTAAAACATTAAAAGTGATAACAAATGTATGGCAATACAGTAATACTTACATTTAAATTATCATTTCACCAGCGATGCCGCCGAAATCCCGCTTAGGTCCACTATTATTTTTTTTTAACGATGGCAAAGGCCCGCGTCATAGTTAGGGTATTTAAAAAAGGATATAAAATGCATCCTTTATATGGGAAATTTTTCTGAAAAGGACTCAGTCCTTGAAAATCATAGGATCCTTAGACATTGAAACATAAAAAGAGATAAAACGGATAGTATGTCATAAGCGAGATGGCTTTGAGGATACTTCCTTGACATTAAGAAACAGCTGCTAATTCATCTTCTCCATCCCAAAGCATAAAAAACAGCAGTATAGTTAACACTTCCACAACCATTTCATCCAAAAGTTTTGAAATAGTATGGCAAAAAAGATGATCATAGTATAGTCATGAGCAAGTGATAGCCTGTTCCATTGTACATGTTCTCCAAATTCTAAAAGGACTCTGGCTTCCTTTTAGATCCTTCCTTGAAGGAATAGTCCTAGGAAGGATCCTGACATTGAGAAAAAAGTCATAGTACAGTATGTCATAAAAAGAATAAAAATTCATAGTATAGTATGTCATAAAAGGATAAAAAAATAGTATAGTATGTCATAAAAGAATAAAAAGTCATAGTATAGTATGTCATAAAAAGGACAAAAAGACATAGTATGTCATAAAAAGAATAAAATGTCATAGTATAGTATGTCATAAAAAGAATAAAAAGTCATACTATAGCATGTCATAAAAAGGATAAAAAGTCATAGTATAGTATGTCATAAAAAGATATAAAGTCATAGTATAGTATGTCATAAAAGATAAAAAAGTCATAGTATAGTATGTCATAAAAAGAGATAAAAAGTCATAGTATAGTATGTCATAAAAAGGATAAAAAGTCATAGTATAGTATGTCATAAAAAGAGATAAAAGACATAGTATAGTATGTCATAAAAAGAATAAAAGTCATAGTATAGTATGTCATAAAAAGGATAAAAAGTCATAGTATAGTATGTCATAAAAAGAATAAAAGTCATAGTATAGTATGTCATAAAAAGAGATAAAAGACATAGTATAGTATGTCATAAAAAGAATAAAAGTCATAGTATAGTATGTCATAAAAAGAGATAAAAAGTCATAGTATAGTATGTAAAAGAATAAAATAGTATAGATAAAAAAGTCAAAAGTCATAGTATAGTATGTCATAAAAAGAGATAAAAGTCAAAGTATAGTATGTCATAAAAAGATATAAAAGTCATAGTATAGTATGTCATAAAAAGAGATAAAAAGTCATAGTATAGTATGTCATAAAAGAGATAAAAAGTCATAGTATAGTATGTCATAAAAAGATAAAAGTCATAGTATAGTATGTCATATATAAAAAGTCATAGTATAGTATGTCAAAAAAGAGATAAAAAGTCATAGTATAGTATGTCATAAAAAAGAGATAAAAAGTCATAGTATAGTATGTCATAAAAAGAATAAAAATAGTCATAGTATAGTATGTCATAAAATAAAAGAGATAAAAAGTCATAGTATAGTATGTCATAAAAGAATAAAAAGTCATAGTATAGTATGTCATATAGTATGTCATAAAAAGATAAAAAGTCATAGTATAGTATGTCATAAAAAGGATAAAAAGTCATAGTATAGTATGTCATAAAAAGAGATAAAAAGTCATAGTATAGTATGTCATAAAAAGGATAAAAAGTCATAGTATAGTATGTCATAAAAAGTATAAAAAGTCATAGTATAGTATGTCATAAAAAGAGATAAAAAGTCATAGTATAGTATGTCATAAAAGGATAAAAAGTCATAGTATAGTATGTCATAAAAAGAGATAAAAAGTCATAGTATAGTATGTCATAAAAAGAATAAAAAGTCATAGTATAGTATGTCATAAAAGGATAAAAAGTCATAGTATAGTATGTCATAAAAGAATAAAGTCAAAAAAAGTCATAGTCATAGTATAGTATGTCATAAAAGAATAAAAGTCATAAAATAGTATGTCATGAAAAGAATAAAAAGTCATAGTATAGTATGTCATAAAAGGAGATAAAAAGTCATAGTATAGTATGTCATAAAAGGATAAAAAGTCATAGTATAATATGTCATAAAAGAGATAAAAGTCAGAGAAATGGTCATGTTATCATTATTATAGTACAGTAGGCTGAAAAAGTAAAAATAGTCATATTGTAGTATGTTAAGACAGTTGCAGGTTTGTGTTTAATTGGTGCTTTTGCTTCTCTAAACTTGAATGCCTCTAAAATACTCAGGGTGACCAGATTCAGACCTTTACTTTGAAAGGGCAGCCAGCAGACGAGGTGGCCGAGAGGTTAAGGCGATGGACTGCTAATCCATTGTGCTAGTAATGTCCATCCTCGTCAGAAAAGAGATAAACATTTAATCATTTAACAGTAGAAGTGACTGTGTTCATTACTGCTCTCTTTGGGAACAGCTTCTCTTTACTATAGTACGTTAAAGACACTCAGAGTATAGTATCTAGTGGTAAAATGTCATAAAAAGACTATGTTGAAAGAGTCATAATGTAGTATGTTGGAAAAAGGTATAAATATAGTCATAATGTGGTATGTAAAAAGTTATGTTATAAATAGTATGTTGTAAAAATCATAGTTTAGTATGTTGTAAAAGTGACAAAAGTCATAGTATAGTATGTCATAAAAAGAATAAAAAGTCATAGTATAGTATGTCATAAAAGAATAAAAAGTCATAGTATAGTATGTCATAAAAGGATAAAAAGTCATAGTATAGTATGTCATAAAAGAATAAAAAGTCATAGTATAGTATGTCATAAAAAAGATAAAAAGTCATAGTAGTATGTCATAAAAAGAGATATAGTATGTCATAAAAAGGATAAAAAGTCATAGTATAGAATGTCATAAAAGAGATAAAAAGTCATAGTATAGTATGTCATAAAAAGAAAAAAAGTCATAGTATAGTATGTCATAAAAAGAATAAAAAGTCATAGTATAGTATGTCATAAAAGGATAAAAAATGTCAAAAAAGAGATAAAAGTCATAGTATAGTATGTCATAAAAAGAGATAAAAAGTCATAGTATAGTATGTCATAAAAAGAATAAAAGTCATAGTATAGTATGTCATAAAAAGGATAAAAAGTCATAGTATAGTATGTCATAAAAAGAGATAAAAAGTCATAGTATAGTATGTCATGAAAAAGATAAAAAGTCATAGTATAGTATGTCATAAAAGGATAAAAAGTCCTAGTATAGTATGTCATAAAAGAGATAAAAAGTCATAGTATAGTATGTCATAAAAAGATAAAAAGTCATAGTATAGTATGTCATAAAAGAGATAAAAAGTCATAGTATAGTATGTCATAAAATAAAAGATAAAAAGTCATAGTATAGTATGTCATAAAGAGATAAAAAGTCATAGTATAGTATGTCATAAAAGGATAAAAAGTCATAGTATAGTATGTCATGAAAAGAGATAAAAAGTCATAGTATAGTATGTCATAAAAAGAATAAAAGTCATAGTAGAGTATGTCATAAAAAAGATAAAAAGTCATAGTATAGTATGTCATAAAAAGAATAAAAGTCATAGTATAGTATGTCATAAAAAGGATAAAAAGTCATAGTATAGTATGTCATGAAAAGAATAAAAGTCATAGTATAGTATGTCATAAAAAGAATAAAAGTCATAGTATAGTATGTCATGAAAGGAGATAAAAAGTCATAGTATAGTATGTCATAAAAGGATAAAAGTCATATTATAATATTTCATAAAAAGAGATAAAAAGTCAGAGAAATGGTCATGTTATCATTATTATAGTACAGTAGGCTGAAAAAGTGAATAAATAGTCATATTGTAGTATGTTAAGACAGTTGCAGGTTTGTGTTTAATTGGTGCTTTTTGCTTCTCTAAACTTGAATGCCTCTCTAAATGTCAGACCTTTACTTTGAAAGGGCAGCCAGCAGACGAGGTGGCCGAGAGGTTAAGGCGATGGACTGCTAATCCATTGTGCTCTGCTTGCGTGTTCGAATCTCATCCTCGTCCAACATTTAATCTTTAACAGTAGAAGTGACTGTGTTCACACTGCTCTCTTTGGGAACAGCTTCTCTTTACTATAGTACGTTAAAGACACTCAGAGTATAGTATCTAGTGGTAAAATGTCATAATACACTATGTTGAAAGAGTCATAATGTAGTATGTTGGAAAAAGGTATAAATATAGTCATAATGTGGTATGTAAAAAAGTTATGTTATAGTAATAGTATGTTGTAAAAAATCATAGTTTAGTATGTTGTAAAAAGTGACAAAAAGACATAGTATAGTATGTCATAAAAAGAATAAAAAGTCATAGTATAGTATGTCATAAAAAGAATAAAAAGTCATAGTATAGTATATGTCATAAAAAGAATAAAAATAGTATAGTATGTCATAAAAAGAGATAAAAAGTCATAGTATAGTATGTCATAAAAGAATAAAAAGTCATAGTATAGTATGTCATAAAAAGGATAAAAAGTCATAGTATAGTATGTCATAAAAGAGATAAAAAGTCATAGTATAGTATGTCATAAAAAGAATAAAAGTCATAGTATAGTATGTCATAAAAAGGATAAAAAGTCATAGTATAGTATGTCATAAAAAGAGATAAAAAGTCATAGTATAGTATGTCATAAAAGAGATAAAAAGTCATAGTATAGTATGTCATAAAAAGAATAAAAAGTCATAGTATAGTATGTCATAAAAGATAAAAAAGTCATAGTCATAGTATGTCATAAAAGAGATAAAAAGTCATAGTATAGTATGTCATAAAAAGAGATAAAAAGTCATAGTATAGTCTGTCATAAAAAGAGATAAAAAGTCATAGTATAGTATGTCATAAAAAGAGATAAAAAGTCTGAGTATAGTATGTCATTTAAAGAGATGAAAGTCATAGTATAGTATGTCATAAAAGAGATAAAAAGTCATAGTATAGTATGTCATAAAAGAGATAAAAAGTCATAGTATAGTATGTCATGAAAAGAATAAAAAGTCATAGTATAGCATGTCATAAAAAGGATAAAAAGTCCTAGTATAGTATGTCATAAAATAGATAAAAAGTCATAGTATAGTATGTCATAAAAAGAGATAAAAAGTCATAGTATAGTATGTCATAAAAAGAG